>JAGXCT010036139.1:2722-67699 GCA_022495035.1 Philopotamus ludificatus | reverse complement strand
GTTCCCAAGTCTGTAATTAAAGATGATGGGCTCATTTGATTTAGAAAATGTCATTGTTTGACATATTCCAATACATAATGGAAGACGATTCGATATTGACCAATCGTGCAAAGAATCGATGTCCAACTGAAATGAAAGGGCATCTTTCATTGAAGTAACGAATCGAAATATTTTTAAATCGTCTGCAAAAAGTGAGAATTTAGAATTACGGACTCGATTATTAGCATTTATTAAAAAAATAAATAATAAAGGTCCTAAATTTGACCCCTGCGGAATTCCGGAAGGTGTATTGTAAGCATACGATATTTGGGACTCGTATGTCACATATTGTTTCCTTTCTGTAAGGTAACTGGAAAAGAAACGTACGAGATTATTCGATAACTCAACATGCTCTTATAAAATCGTTATAGATAACGTCGATTTGGACTCTCTATTTATTTCTTAATACTTTAATGCGTCCACTGCTAGATATTAGCTTTCTTTATTAAGCAGATTTTAGAAATGTTGCCCATTCTAATTTAATTCAAGCCTTATTTCCGATAACTTCAATATGACTGATTAATTTCCGGTCTTAATAATTTTGCAAGATTGTGTGAACGAGATATAATTAGCGTTACGTGTAACAATTTTTCTCTGTGAAATCTTTTTTTATGATATATTTTTAAATTCTAAAAATGGAAACGTCTCGTGAGATCAAATTTGTAGTCTAAGGTGGATGAGGCACCAAATTGAAGCCCAATTCATGCAATTTTGGCACTGTGACAGAATATATACATAAGTACACTGCCTGCCAATCTTTATATATTCTCTTCAATTTGCTTTTTTTTTCAAACGAGAAAACAATTTCGTATAATAAGCTTCTGTAAAAGGTTTTTATATAAATGAAATTTTAATTTAGCTAAATTTTCAAACTAATACCATAGTCGAGATTATGCTCGAGACATTACATTTTATGCTATTATATTCAGAAGAAACAGAAATTCTGAATGAAATCGGAGTTAATGGAATAAGGAAATTAATGGTCTCGAAGGCTTCGTTCTAGAATACATCCGGCAAATAAACACCGTTCCGTTTTAATCCAAAGAATTGCAATTATGTTTGGATTTTTTTGTTGTAATTATATGGATCAGCCTGTATACAGTGGGTCGAATAGTAATGGGCATCCCTTGAGCAGCAGATTTTAATATGCTATGTAGGGCTCTTGCCAGCTAATGAATACTAATTCGTGTGTTCGCCGAATAGTTTGTGCACTGAAACGTGCTTAGAGAGAGGTACTAATATGTCATTATTTTTATTTTTGCTTTCTAGCATTATATGTTTTATGTACCCTAAATATTATACATACAATATTTAATGATGTTAAAATTTATATAAATATAATATATACCGAATTTTGTTGCCCTCGGGGACGAAACGAAATTTGAATATGTCAAATATATTCGAAATACCAATGTGATTTTCCCTTATTTATTATTAGTTTAGGGTAAATATATGTTTAATATATTCAGGAAATTATGTATGTCAAATTTAAAAAATAACACGATATATTTTTCACTCGATCACCAATGAATGGTTAGTTTACTGGTAACCGATCCGTCACGGCAGTTCGAAACCAACGGCGTCGCCCGACGGGGTCTATTTACTGTGGAAAATAGACCCCAATCCTTTGGGGTACATTAGCTTTTGGTAAAAAATGGATTATTCTTAGAAAAAAATAGTTATTCGTGATATGCTTCATAATATCTCTAGTATCAGATATATCGTACATTTAAAACTCTTTATATTTCGAATAATTTGATCTATTTTACTCAACCTAGCTGTGCCGATGGGGTATATTGGGAACCCAAAGTTTTTAAATTTTCTCGAAAAAATCTTAATATAAATCCTACATGTCACAAACTTTTTGTATTTATCTAAAAAAGTATTAAGAATAGATATTATATATAATCATTATCCTTTATTGTCTGCAATTGCGAATAAAAATAAAAAAACAACTATATTTGCTTCTGTTGCTATGATAGCTATGTTTTTTTTCGCTCACATCCGGCTCCATGTGCCAAGTGCGAGGGACACGTCAGTCAGTCTACGGCGAGACATTGCCGAGAGCGTTGTAATTTACACCTCATACTGAATAGCTTAAAATCCAAAATATGGGCTAAATTAATTTATTAATTTTTATTATAAGAATAATCTGATTTAAAATAAAAACTAATTTTGAAATTGTTTTTTAACTCCCCATGTAAAGTTTGATTTTAACTATTAATTTTTTTTATTGTCTTGTAGAATAAATCAGAGATATCTTCTTCAACACTTATGTCCTCTTGCTGGAATGTGCTTAAAATTATTTAATATTAATGCAATATCCACATCTGTTGAAATAGAAAATCTTTGTATATCTATTACTAACGTTATTTCTTAAATAAACCTTTAAGTGTCAAACTCAAAGGCTGACATGGGCCAAATAAACAAGGTTTAAGGTTATGTGGGGTGCAAAAACCAGAAAAACTTCATAATCAATTTTCATAGAATCGTAGGTTTATTTATTATGTATATTCTAACTTCGGGAAAAATCCTTCTTTAGATTACTTTCTAAACTGACCTAATATAAATGTCAGTAATCCTTAATGTGACAGGAGACTTATTTACTTCCATAATAAGTACTTCCAAAGGTAGAAATAATTTCATTCTCGAAACCTGAATCACACTATATCTCAATTGCCTCCATCTGTATTTAATTATATAATTAGATACTGATTTTATGTTTATTTAAAAAAAAAAAAATTCTGCGATTTTATAGGATTCAATTTTACCTAGATTTGATTTAATCATTGGATTTTCCTGTTTTTGATTTGGTTATGTTAATATATTTATATATATTTATTATAATAATTAATAATAATTTTTGAATCGATGGAATCAGCTTTTCTTAATACTTTGAATGAGAATAATGGCTTAGTTTGGGATCGCACGTAGTTTGTCTAATGTATTCGATTGTGTGTGGCGCACAACAAAGCGTTATCCTCGCAGGGGCGAGGCCCGCGCCGCAAGAAAGTTGGGGAGCCCTGAGATAAGCGCTTATCAAAGGCCCGCAGTCGCGTTATCTCCGCGCCAGCCTACACACAGCCTCACTTTTGTGTCTTCTTAATCTTGTTTGTTAAACGTATTCCAGTGTCGGGCCATTGTTGCGAAGTTTGCCTCCAGAACTATATTATTGCCATTTTGCGGGGCCCGGGTCATTTTATTGTGCCTCGGCTGCCCGTAATATCTGGATAGTTGGAGGCCCCTGAAATTGTTACGGATGTTGATTTTGGGTCTAATGCTAACTGGACTAATTGATGTTGCCGAAATTTCCAACACAACAGTGTGCAAATGGCGTCGTCATGTTTTACAATTATGATAATGGAGGTTTATGATTTTTGGTGTTGTATGATTATGGAGTGAATGTTTGCCAGTGGTTATGGATGACATTCATATATTTGTATATTCAGTGTACTCAAAAGAATGGACGTTTGAACACGAACTCATTTCATCCATTTCAACGTACTTTTATGTATTACAAAAATATATTTAAATAATGTGGCATCGATCTGAAACGATGATAATCAAATAGAACTATATCTGGAGAATATGAGGAGTGACAATTGACTTCTTACCGAGGTCGTTAAATTATTCTAGTGTAATATTTGCCGTACGGGAGGGAGCATTGTCATGCTGGAAAAAAACTTGTCTTCGATGTAGTAAGGAGGAATGCTTTTTTTTATTTTCCATCGCTAAACAGTCTAGTTGTTCACAATAAAGCTTCACACTTATTATTTTCCAAGTTTTAAGAGCTTAAAAATAAATTATACCCTTGTAGTTCCACCATACCGAAACCAAGCTTAGTAGTTGGTATTGCTACCAGACTCTGATAGCCATAGATTTATGCGCTCGTGGTTAGAGTAAAGTATCCATTTTGCATCTCAAATTGACATGTCTTTCAAAAACGGTGTTTTGGATTCCATTTCCCAAGATGTTTACATGCGTTTATTCGATCGCATAGATTCTCTTCACTCAAGTGGTATCCATTTCCTCTTTTCCCACACTTTGGTGATTTTTCAAGATGCTTTTGAACACTCGACCATGGGTATCTAAGATTGTTAGCAATTTTTTTAATATATAAAGTTGGATTACATTCGATTTCGGCACTCAGTATTTCATCATCCGCACTACTAGGTCTTCCACTTCCCAATGAATATATGTTTTAATAAATTCGTACAATAATAAAACGATAGTAACAGATTAATTTCACTAAAAGTAGACAGAGTGGAAAGGGTTAAACCATTTGATAGTTTTAATTGAAATTTTTTCTCAAAAAAAAAATCATATAACACGACTTGAAAGGGCTTCGGTTGAAGCTTAATTAATCATCAAAAACGGCCAATAAAAATACATTCATTCTTTTGAGTACTCCTAATACTTTCATTTAACCCAGTGATTCCCAAAGTGTGAGCCGCGGCTCTCCAGGGAGCCGCAGTGTCGTCATAAGGGCGCCGCGAATTATTCAACTAAGTAATTCGGCAAATTTGTTGGAATTCCCAATTCTCGAAATTTTTGCGTTATTTGTTTGCACTCGCTTTTCTCAAAGAGGTTAAAAATTTTGAAAAAAATTTCATGTATTAAGGGAGCCGTAAACCAAAAAATATTGGGAACCTCTGATTTAACCGATCCGTCACGGCGGCTCGAAGCTGATGGCGATGGGGTAAATTTACTATGAAATTGATATATGAAAATATATCCCAAGCATTTAAAATCAAGATATTGATAAATTCTTTATAAATATCTTGACTTTTTTTAAAAAAAGAATAAAAATAGTTATATCAAATTTTGAATTTTTCTACTAATTAATGTGACGCGTGAATAAAGCACACACGACGTCCTGCCGCAGACTGAGCCGCACGCCGCTCGTGTCTAGTACGTTTCACTCGCACATCGTATCGGATGCGAGCGAGAAAAAACATCGCGCCCGATATTAATTTTTCTTTCAATTTTCTTCGGTCAATAAAGTTCAATGATTATTTAAAATATTTATTCTTCAGATTTTTTAAGACGGATACAGATGTGAAAAATTAAAAAGTTGGGGTCCCAAATATCCCCCATCGGCACGGCTAGGTTAAAATATGAAATAAGCATATACAATTGACGTGTAGCACGTTGCCTGCAGCACGTTGCACTCGATTGAGCTTTCGCATTGCAAAATTGGATTTCTACGCTAATTCGATTAAAATCCATGACGTCCTCTGCGTCAAAAGCGTCCATCTTTGCTGTCGTGTCTCGTAACGGACACGTTTGCACGTTGATCTGCACTCGGCGGCATAATTGATGTGGACGAGGCTGTTTGTTCGACTGATTAAACCCGGAGCGTTCTTCATCCCCGTGCACGTGACCCCGGACGCCCAGCTTCCGATGGATTATTCAATACGACAGGCGAAAAGATAGCCGCCCCGGGGCACAAATTGATTATGTCGTTTGGCTTGACGTCGAAACGCCTGCCTTTCAAATTTAATAAGTCAACGGGGCGGTTTGGGGGCCAGGGGTCGTCACGTACGATACGTGCCCGCCTGCAACTTTAGTGCTGCGGTTTACTGCAGGGCCCCACTGGATACCTACCGACAATGTAAAAAAGTTATTTCAGGAAGGTTTCATTGGATTGGCCATGACGATTGTGTTATAGATGTGCGCGGTGTCGAAGGATTCCCAATCGTGAAAATGATTCATTAGGTTATTAGTAAATTTTATAAATTATTATTGATATTTTCCATGGTTGTAAATATCATATGGTGTAATCTGCTGTGTCTCAATAATATTTACTTTCTAATTTTAAAACACAGGATTAATTGGCCATTACAATATATTTTCAATGCGACATTTAAAAATAAAGAAGAAGAAAAATAGGTACAATGAAATTAGAAAATAATATAAATATTACTTTTTCAACTTTTTGTAGCACTTCTATAATATTAACTGTAATAATAAAAATATATTTATATACAGATGGCCCAGAAGTCACAGCACCATTTAAAAAAATAATAACTTTTTCATTTCATAATAATTCACTTTTATTCTTTCATAAACAGAAAGCACACTTCTTGGAAATAATTTTTATTTAGTTACATCCATCCATTAAAATTACATCCTTTAAATAAGTCTATAATCTTTTTAAGGCGTGAATCATCATCTGTAATGTTTTTTTGGCTTAATCCTTAAATTTCTTTACGAATGTTGGCTTTAAATTGCTGAATGGTTCGAGGATTGTTACGGTATACTTTATCCTTCAAATACCCTCAGAAGAAGTCTGGAACAGTTAAGTTAGGTGAGCATGGCGGCTAAGTAATTTCAGAATTTCGCAAAATTATCCAGCATTCCTCGATACCTTTTGCCAGTGATGATTAGTGCGATTTATGTCTCAGTCTCATCTTTAAAGAAATAAGGTCCAAAAACCCTTCTTAAAATCTAAAATATCCGCTTTTGCGTATTTATTTCCCGCAATTTACGTCTGAAATATTTATAATTTCAATTGAGTATATTTATTTAAACGCGTAAAGATTGACAATATTTTAATATTGGAAAGTGGAAATATGTTATTTTTGCAAATATAAATAAAAAAAGCTTATATGACTCACTGAATTTGTTGGTAAAAAAACTTATAAGCTTAAATTGTTTGGTGGAAGCTTATACAAGAAAAAAAAAATTTATTCCTAGATAAATATCCTGCTCATTCAACAAACATAATACTGAAGAATATAGATTTATCATTTTCCCTTCAAACTGTATTAGTGAAATGCAACCATTGGACTTAATAATCCGCTCTTTTAAGCATTATTACCACAAAAACCTGGTGCAGATATTATTATCAAAATTAAAATAATGAAAATATTATAAAAAAATCAAGGGGTCTATTTTAGATACATTACACTGCTTAGGTAGGTGGTGAAAGTAAAAAAATAACGGTCAAAAATTGCTTTCGAAAAGCAGCGACTAGGAACAGGAGGACACAATGGAAGACATTTCAGAGCACAATTCAATTAATGACTAGGAACTAATTACTGACGAATTCTGGCAGAATTAAGTAGACCTTGACTTTAATGAAATGTCATCTGAGCTTATGGGAATCGACGATATAGTGGACAGTCATATTCACAGAAATTTGTCCAACGAAGAACCCTCCGATGAAGAAGAAGTAAACTCGTTCCATCCAATTCCAACAAAAAAGTTTCTGCAAAGTTGATTTTTTAAATGAGATATTTTTTCACTAATTACGTTTTTTGATCTGTCACTTTAAAAATTTAAAAACAATGTTTCTCTGTATATGAAAATATATATTAACTTTTTAAACATTTTTCATGCATAGACGAATGTCGTACATATTGTCTATATAAAAATGTTTCTTTTTTAATTTCTGATCAACGATCGTCAATAAAAATATTAAACTTATAACTAAATGAAAACGTATAAAATTTAAATATGAAAATGAGACTTTAATATTTTCATCGGACTTGCGCCGACAAAAGTTTTATATTACGGCGTGTCATACGAACGACCAACTCGCGTTATACTTTTGCAAGTTTTCAAGTTTGCATATTTTTTTATCTCGACAATTTTTCTCGAAAAAAAAAACTTTTTGGCGTATAATATATAGAATTCGGGGATATAACATTTTTCTGATTTATTACATAGAAAGAATTCGATTTATCATTTGGAAAATGTAAAATAACTCTGAAAAAAAATAGTATTAAACTTTATTTTAAAGCCAACCGAACACGTGTTAATAACGTTGATAGTAAAATCTAATTTCAAAATTTTCCGAATCGAATTTAAATAATAATAAAAAAGATCGTGATTATTATTTAAATTCCCGAGTGTAATACCGTCACAGAAAATGCTTTAAAACCTTCAATTAGTCGAAAGATATTCAACTGTTCCGATTTCAATAAAATCGATAATCCCCATCGGGGACCCGGGTGGTATTGAATTATATTTAAAGTCGAACAAGCTCTTCGGGCCATAATTTCGTTATCCAAGAGAAGAATTTGTATGCAAAAGGGAACGGAGCTCATTGGTAAATATGGGCAGAGCTCGCCTAGAGACCGGTCAACTTCATGTTTAATTCAGAGCTTTTCTAAAACCGGCGAGGTCTCGACCCGTAGTGCTCAACTTTGGAAACTGAGCATAAATTAGACCTCGATTAGCGAGGGCCTCGCAAAAAAATATCAAGGCACCGTTCGGGTACATAACTCATATCCATCCAAATTTAATGAAAATTTGAACCTTCAAACTACAATATAAATACAAATGTGAACTGAAAAAATAGCGAGGGCCAGTATGTAAATACGCATAAAAGTGTAATAAATTATTAAAATTTGATGTGCGGTATGTGCAAACGGTCTTTTGAGGTATGCGATTAAATGATGTAAGTTTTAATAAATTATTAAATTGATATATGTCCGGGATCAATTTGCAAAGAATTGGGAATTACTATTATTTTTTATAACATGAACTAATGGGCTTTCAAGGACTATTTGTTTTAAAATTGCATTTCCGTTCAGCTTTGATGCTTCAATTATTGGTATACGCTGAAAATTGGTCAAGTGGCCGGGAAAATGAGGCGTGAATACTGCAATACCCGGATTCGGAAATGGTGAAAACGCACGTAAAGTAAATGGTAAATAGAGTGGCGGCAAGCGGGCAAGGGGGGCGTGACGCGAAGGAGGGGGCACTTCCTGTCTGCAGTCACACGAGAGGAAGCCGCTGGCGCCCTTTGTTCCGCAATACAAAAAGCAACGGTCCTTTTGTCCTGGCGACTCCTAGTAATGAATCGAGCACGGGGACCGATGTTGGCCCAGTCCTGATCTATATAACAACCAACTATGCATCACCGTGAACGAGAGGATGCCTGACGACGCCAACAACAACGCGGAGCGAAGCTGAAAATATAAAAAATATGTAAACATCATCATTAACAGATCTTGAGGAATTATTTTGATTATTAAACTAGTTCAATAAATCAACAATTCTCATCGAGACTTCTCTTCTACGATAAAAGATTATTATTCATTCAAATTAATTACTAACAAGCTTCAACTAGCTCTAAAACTCTGGGGCATCTATATATAAATTCTGGAGGTAGGAATGGTCATTACACGTGCCGATTAGGTCAGTGCTTCCCAATTACTTTCATGTCACGGTCCCCTAAATCTGAAAGAATTAATTCCCGCCCCCCACATAATTTTTTTTATAGTTAAAGATTTATTTATCAATAATTATTATAATTATAACACACATATTTAGCACAAAATTATAGGAACTTACTTAAAATATATTTTTTTTAAATAAAAACCATACAAACATGAAACAATTTAATGCGATAGATGAGGTCGCATGTTTTTACATAACAAATCGCTTGGGCTGTCCACGTATTATGATAATATTTTAGGGATTTGGCAAATGGTGTTCTTATCCAATTGTTCCTTTCCTCATTTAAGTTTGGGAAATATTTGTTGAAAAATAGTATCGATTCGGCCATGTGATCAAGTATAACTTTTTTCATTAAAGTCGACAGTGATATTTCATTATACGTGAGAAAATCATTCAAACACGAAAACATCTCTGGGCATCCTTGATCTTTTAACCACAAAGAAAGCTTGAGGTTTTATGTTCATTATCAAAATGTTGCTTTCTTTCCCTGAAGCGAAAAATTTAATTCATTGACTTTATCAAAAAAATCCGCCAAATAAGATGCAAAACACATCCACTTCTCATCAAAAAATAAATAAGCAAGATCTGTTTTTTTGTGGTGAAGAAAGAGGCGAAGTTCGTCACCAAGTTCTACAACTCGTTTTAAAACCTTTCCGCGGGATAGCCATCGTACCTTATTATGATACAGTAAAACTTGGTGCACTGAATCCATCTCTTTGCACAAAATACTAAATAATCTTGTATTTAAAGCATTACTTTTTACAAAATTTACTATTGACAGAACTTCATTTAAAACTTTAGTAAGCTCACCACACATATGTCGAAAAACTAGATGTTCTCTATGTATTATGCAGTGAATATGTTTCGCATCTGGGCATCCTTTTTTTACTATAAATATGTTTACATATGTATTTTTTTTCAACAGACTTAAATATATATATTCCCTAAATATGCCATTTGGAAAAATATTCATAAATGAATATTTGTACTTTGTACTGAATATTTTCGCGGCCCCCGCAAGAAATCCTGCGCGGCCCCTAATTTGGGAAGCATTGGATTAGGTCACTCTACTAAATACATATGCATTGTATAGCAAACCCTTTGAGAGGCAGGATCCTTCTAAAATCATATTCGGGTCAATGTTTTCATAAAAGCGAATATGATGTCGCCAACGCTCTCATCGGATTAGTTGACCGACAAATTGATCTACATGTCATAGACCAAGCAAACCGATTTTCCTCCGATGTTACACCTCCTTTAATTTTATTAATTGGGGATAATACACATTTACTGTTATTGTATAACCAGTATTTATTAATTTATTGTGAATTAATCTCAAAATGTATCACAAAATACAAAAGAAAAAAAATATTCAGGCAATGATGATCCAGGGGTAGACAGAGTTACCTGATTAGATGATAGTTATTGTTTTTTTTTTCTCTTCAGATTGGCGTAAAGGACCCACTTTTTACCTCTAGTAATAATTCTTCTAAGAAACTGATTACAGACAACCTAGGTTTTTTGATAATCTCTTGATTGTTTAAAGAGAATCGGACTTTATCAATGCGTTTAAAGTGTTACCATCGATTTTAAGAGGTATCTCTCCCTTAAATAAAAATCGCATAAATACTGCAAATGTAACTCTAGAATAATTAACCTTTAACTATTTTAAAAACCATGCAAAATCGTTATTATTTACTAAAATCGCATATCCCTGTCTTGATTTTTTATCTAGTGGCCAAAAAATCATATCACGGGACTGTAACTTGAACTTAACCTTTTGTTTGGGTTTGATATAACACTGAATAAAAAAAAAAACTTTTTTGGTTATGTTTGAATTTAAATGATTATGTTTTATTTTAAACGATCTTTAAAATAGAATTCTATTTCTGAAATAAGTTTAAATTATAAAAAAATATAACGTATTTTATGAATTTTGCTATAATTGGAAGTCTGCTACGTCAATATCAATTTTAATGTCCATGTCAATTAAATTTTCTATTTATCTTCAGAAAATATTTTATCTTTAATAATTAAAATGATTTTATGTTTTGCATCTTATGTATAGAGTAAAATTACATACACATATTCTGGAAAAAGCTATTCAATTCAATTACGTTTAATACAATTTTGCGAGATTAAAATAAAACCGAATCCACGTTTTGTAATAAATTTCGTGTCGTCGACACATACGAACATAATTAGAATTCTTGAATTGTTTGTCATAATTTAGCAGGTATAATAAATTTTCATCTTTTCGCATTATCATATTTTCATAAGTTCGCAATGCTTTTAAGATAAGGGACCAGAATAAGGATGAAAAGTTTGCGTGATAATTAAATATTTACCGAAGGGCATTTCCCACTCGTAGCCGGGGGGGTCTCAGCGAAGTTTTTCGCCATTTAGAATTATATGTATACATATAAAATGGCAAAAATTTAATTTCGCACACGAAAAAGTATAACAAACATAATTAACCGTATTCCGTGAATTTTTAATACAAACATTAATGATGCTCTTCAGCTCTGATAAACTAGAAGGCGAAGTTCGGTGGAATGGGGGTTAATTTGGGGGTTATTCAGATTATATTAAGCTCAGGTATTACTTTCTTCCAGAGGCTGTACTCGCGTTGCCTAAATTGAGTTTGTAATTTCTGACTAATTAATATAAATAACCCTTATTTTCCGTTAATAATGAAAGTGATATCTTCAGCCATTAACAAATTTACTTTGCCGAGCTGATTACGAAATTTAATTCGTGTAAATAAACTCAACGCACGGAATATTATAATTTAGACTCGAGGATTTCCACTGTATTCATTGTGGTTTAATTCATTTTTTTTTTCATACTTTCGAATATCAGACTGATGGGAAAAATCTTGAGAAAAGCTTAAATATTTAGATATGGAGATAAAACCGTTCGCCGTTTGACCGCATTCGAACTTTTAGCAATTTAAAACAACTCCTTATCTCTTCGCCGTCGGTGAAGAATGGAGGTTTATCATTGGATATTGAATTGAACTTTGGCAGTAAGAGTTAAATTTAAGTGACTATAAAGTGGAATATCCTTAAAACCGGATTTCCTTCATGAGATCAATAGTTTTATGCAAACATTAAATTGTCCTGTCTAAAAAGACGTTTTTTTTAAATGAAAGCCTTAAATCGAAAGTAATTGTTCCTTATTACATTAATATACCTAGTAGGTAGAAACAATTTTCTTCTTTCTATTTAATAAGTTTATTATGCCATCGGAATAAAATTTACTAGGTAAGGAAGCAAATTATTTTTCGATGCCTTTTTTCACATTTCACAAAGATCGTTTTTTTGTTCCAAAGATTTTAACAAATGATAATCTGAAGGAACTAAATCAGGAGTATATATGGCGGGTGAAGAATAGTATACCATTCAATCTCCTTTATTTTATTTTCAGTAATCTTCAATTGAGGTCGTGATGGAATACAATTGATTTTTGGTCGACAACACCAGAAGTCAAATTTTCTAGTTGGTCACAATTTACTTCATTCGTAATTCTTTTACCGTAACGAAGGACTTCGTGATAAATTATGCCTTTGTATCCCACCATACACTCAAAAGCACTTGTTATACTGTTAAACCAGGTCAAAGGTTTGGTTTTGCTACCCGCCCCTTTGAAAAGCCATTGTATTTTACGTCTTTGGTTCGTATATAGTACATAGTTTTTATTAAAGTCACTTAATAGTGTAAAAACGGAGATTTTGTATTTTTTTTTATTAATTTTTCACATGCGCTTTCGCACCCCTTTAGTCTCGTCCCTTATATCTTGCGATATCCCTACGCCATCTTTTACAATCTTGTCGATTTCTTCAGATGTTCATAATTCATTTATTCAATTCAAAGATTGTTTTTTAAATTTTAATTTATTTAAACTATTTTATCACTAATATCCATATGTGCCACAAATTTTTAGTTGCAGTTGTTGCATTATTTTTTTGCATGATTAGTACAATATGCAATAATACATAAATCGTTAAAAAATATCTTTTCCTATAATAACGTTCTCCAGAGGTTAACTGATGACTGGAACGTAACTGATTATCAAAAATTATCATGCAAAATACGCCCTTTTTACCGGACAAACTAATATGAACGGATATTTCTGCAATTTTTTGTTAAAAAATGCAGCTCCTACGATATTTAATACCATATAATTTTAATATATACAAATTGCATATATGGTACGTTGTGTCTCCTGTCCAGGACATTGTTTCACAGGTCGCTGTAGGAGAATGGCGATGGTGACATTATGCGGCCATAAGCGTGGCCAACCAAAGACCGAGTGTAATTAAAGTGACCATGTTTGCATGTGACAAGATAAAGTTTCATGTTCGAGTTTGCGTTTCAGATTGTCAGAAAATAGCTCCACGTATAATCTGGTAAAATTTACAAACAAAATTGAATATACATATTTACGGTGTAATAATAAAATATGCAACATTTTTCAATATACAAATAATATACATAAAACAAACAATTGGACTTGAACATGCTATTATAAAAAAAAATATTATTGATTTCGGTTCAGAACAAGATTTAAAATATTCTAATATATTGGAATATTATTTTTACTAACAAACGTTACGTGTTTATTCTAGCCCCTTGACTATAGAATAATTTCTGTATTTAAAGCGTAGTATATTCGTCGAAATTGCAAACAAATATTCGATGATTTGATGATATGGACATTCAGGATATCAAAGAAATATTGGAGGATCATACTTTGAACGAAGAAATGTTAGATGAACCTACGACGATTAATGACTCAAAAAATAGTTGCAGTGTAGCAGCTATATATTTTAAATTTAAAACAGTGAATTAGAGTTTGCTGATAAATTAGAATATTTTTTTATAAAAAAATACCAAAAATGGGCAGCTGTTTGAAGGTCAAAAAGGAATTACTAAAAAATTACGTCCCTTTTCATGAAATACATTTTACACGATAAAGGCAGACAAACACTCATTATTATTTTTATAAAGGTTACACCAAAATATAGTCGAGAGTTTTCCGGTAATAAAAACCTATAGCCGATCTCAAAAATCTAATATTTTTAAGGTCAATTTAGATATTTCGTAAATCTATAATAGATTGCCGAGAGAAATAAAGATGAATGCTCTTTGGTTGACAAGAAATTTTGTAAAAAGCATCGATTTAGAGGAAACGTTATTTGAGGGCTGACTGTATATTATTAACCCTTTGTACTCGAATGTCGCCTGAGAAGCGGCATCGAAGTTTTCGGTATCACTCGAATGCCGCCGCTTATTTATAAAATTATTATTTTAGGTTTATAATATTCATTATATTTATAAACAATGATAATTTTGCACAAATCCAAACTAATAATTTATTAAATAACACGTGTTGAGGTATTGAGGACTTCAAAAAGCGTCGAGTGCAAAAGGTTAAACATTGATATTTTTTGGAATATTTTTTGGAACGTCAATTGCGTATGAATTTCAAAACTCGTATAACACGGATTTGTATTACGTTTTTGTGGAATCACATGGCTGATTAATATGATATGATATACCAGAAAATAAAATAAACTCAACGGTCGCATAAAAAAAGTTAGGAATACGTGAATGAATTTCAACTAATAGTTTCTACTAAGTTGTATGTATTTTCATTACGTTGTTTTTAATAATAAATAATTAAAAGATAATAACAAATAATAATGTTCGAGATTCAAGAATTAAAATTATAGACTTTTCTATTTCAAAATTTCAACTTTAATATTTTTAAATTGCATCTTAGGGATTTAAGGGACAATCTAAACTGTAATGTTAAAAATATGTATATTATTTATACATCCATTTTTTGAATTACTGATATTTGAAGTTGTAGAATCGTTTTTACCCAAATAACAACATTCTTAGATTCTATTTATTAAAATTATAGACTTTTCTATTTCAAAATTTCAACTTTAATATTTTTAAATTGATTATAAAACTCAATTTTTTTCGAGACACTTTTACCAAAATTTATTGGTAAAACGCTCCATAAAATATTTACATCTTATATAAAATATTTTAAAGAGAAATATAAAGAAGACTTTATATTTCGACACCGAATTCAGCGTAGTGTCTGCAATGAAAATAAAACAAACAAATGGGCTGGCGCGTAGTGTGACCGAGACGGAATACGTTAGAAAAGGACGGCAATCACACAGTTATATTTCTAGTAGGACACATTCAACTTCTTTAAAATTGGCTTCATTATTTGTTTAAACATATTTTTTCGTGAAACATCTTTCATGACACACAGATACAGATCATGCACTTGTCAGTGATTTTTCCAATTTTCGACAAACTTTTGGAACGTTTTCAGTATGGTCTTTAGCTTCTCCGGCGTCTTTATTTCTTCAATGATAATAAAATGTCATCCTTGATGTTTTTATTGATCTTTGAAAATATAAAGGAGTTGATGGAGGCCACATTCGGTGATTACCAAAGCATAGAAACGATGTTGTTTTTGGCTAAAAATTCATTTTCCATTTTCATCACAAGTAATAAATCGTCGTGTACAATAAAATAAGCAAAACCTTTTCGACAGCCGAAAATAAAGTAAGCAGTATTAATGTCAAAATACTTAAGGAACACGTGCAAACAAATGTGACAGATTAATTAGACTTACCCAGTCGCGAAATTAAAAAAAATCTTATATTTGTATTAAATATTTAATTAATGTTGCATAGTCGTACAAGTTGAAATCGTTTAATGGTGAGAAATTACCGGCGAAAACGTTAGTGACAACGTAACGCGGACGCGAGGAGCGTCCCTGCAAAAGTTGCCACGTACACGTCCGACAATCTTGCACACTTTTCCATAATCCTTTGAAAATATCTTAGGGAAAACTTAATAACGGTTGACGTTTTTCCGATACGGAAAATGTCTCAAATTTTGAGTGTTTGCTGCTTTGTAAGGGCGTCGTTAAAGTGCTGCTCTGCGGTTTTATAATTACCGGAATTAGATTACCATTTTTAATAGTGCTTTCAGCCGACGTCATGGCTTGTGAATAAGATCTATTGATCATACGACAATTAGTGATCATTTGAATTGTATATATTTTTTTATTTACCATACAATAAATTGTCAACCACATCAATGACTGTAATAGGATTAATTACTGGAATGTTTGGTGATAATGACTCGGTATTAATTTTCACTACACTAATGGAGGACGTGTGTGCAGGATTACTCCGTAATCCGATAACGCAAACAGTCTCTCGCCAAATGGATAGCTTCCATTAAAGAAGGCCCATTAGTCCTTCTGTTTGCTATCCTTTATCCTGTGCGACTTTAACATTTCTGAAATGCATCGTATGTCTTATTCTATCTGTACTATCGGTAACGGGACCAGATCAGTTTATTCTTGACCCGCTGCAGATTAAGGGTCACAAATTAAAATTTCAAATTCGCCGGGGCTTACCGCACTAATCCGTTACGCAAAGAGGAGGAAATGATAAATATCCTTGTTAGCTTTTGTATTTCCGCCCAGGGGTTTGATACTGACAAAAACAAACGCAGTGACCCTATTTGGCTAATGTATCATAAAAAAAGGAGAAAAGGGAAAGCGGCCTAAACAGCATAAATGAGGAAATAAAATTTCTTGCAAGATTAGCGTGCGCAAAACAAACGGCGTAATTAATGGGGGAGGAGGATACACTTTAGCTTCTTTAAAATATTATATGTAAATATTTGGCTTAAAGTTTTTTGGCCTCGGTGCCTGTGGGTGGGTCAAGTGGCTCGGATACTCCTCCAGCCGTTCTGCCAAGAGCCACTTGCAACACTCGAGGAGAACTCTGAACTTCCTCTCGTCAACACATTCGTGCTGAAGATGGCGTCTACGCAATTTTCGACTAAAGATGTTTCGGAAAATGTCGAAACCAAACAATGGCAACGCTTTAAAAGAGAGTCTAAAAAATATGATTTCAAAGTGCATCGTGAAATATAATTTTATAGTTAATTTATCCATAGGGTGAAACAAAACAAACATTACGTGTTGATTTTCAGCTGTGATGCTGAGTTAGATTTTTCTAGCATGTTTATTGTTAACTTGAACATTGAATTAACGGCAAATACAATCTATTATGACTGTGTAAATTAATTACGATTAAGCTAAGTTAGTAGACGGATAAGTTAACCTTTCGACGACATCTATAAATTCTAGGAATTATTTGTAATAATGTTCAAGGAGAAATTTGAGTGCGAGAGACCTAATTAACCACCCCCTCCATACTTAATTTATTTGGGTAGTTGACGCTTTATATATTGAATAAAATGTAATGCTATAATTTTATCGGTTAGAAAAAAATAAAATATGGTATTATTTATGGTTGTAGTTGGAAAATAAAGATAGGGGTAGATTCTATTCTCAATAAGTTATATATTATTAGGTATATCAATTAAATTTTGTTCAGTAAGTAAAACTGAGTTTATAAATGCGAGCATATTGTTTTCTTATTTAGCAGAATCATAAAAACGACTTTCAGATGACGCTTGCAATAACCTTTTTTTAAAGATTTATAGTCCAATTGATATCATTCACTTCTAAAATTCAAGTGTGTTAATGAACCTAAATCCTTTTGAACAAATTGATGCTATTAACTAAGCTTAGAAATAACTTATTCTTGCCTTTTAGTTTTCTCTAGATCATTAAGATAGTTAGTAACATCAACAAAATTACAGTTATAATAGATAGTCCATTTTCGTGTTCTAAAAAATTATAAACAGCAATTTTCAACTCCCAAAATCTCTTCAAAATCCGTCCTCTAGAAAATCGGCGTACCTCATAATGAAAATCAAGTTCATTATTGTCTGTTTATTATTATTACTTTAATTTTATTCACAAATTTCATAACCACACCATTTGGTGATGTAGTAAAATTTGAGTACATTACGTATTATAAAAAAATAAAGCAATATAGTAACTTTTTTAAATATGTCTGATCCTCTGGTTTTACCCCTGTGATAGGAATTATCCTCTTGCTACCCCTGTGATGAGGATTACAGTTAAAATTCGTTTATACGTGCTTGGACTTCCACGTTTTCCTGCTATTTCCGTACAATTTTTACAATCCTGTACACGCCTGGAATAATTGAGAATATGGACAGACAGAAAATTGGATAGTATTATTCATGGAAACTTTCCGCCGACGAAGAATTTTCTGACGGATAAGAGGTAAACTCAATCCATCCAATTTCATGAGGTATATTGAGAGCTTTAAAAGCCATTTTACTAGCATTGAAGACGTATCTCCTATTTTATTTATTTCCCAAAACGTATGTATCAAACCGATTCAACATTTTCTCCACTAATTACATTTATTTGGCTAGTCACTACAAAAATGTAAAAGCAATGCTTTTCTGTGGTTAAATTCGATCTTCTGTATTATACTTTTTTAAACATTTGCCATAGACGAATGTTGTATATATTTTTCCCATAAGACTGCCAATGTCTATCATCGATAAAAATATTAAAAGCTATATAATATGGGTATGTGGGGGTTACGCTCCTCCGTATAGAAAAATCTGACTCCATAAGATTTATATTTTATTTGCACTAGAATTACAGACAGAAAGGCAGAAAGAATAGTAGCGACGTCGATCTGCTTCTGGTCTACCGACTCCCCCAGTCGGTCTATTTCGAAGATTCTGTGGCAGCACTGGCCACTGATGTCCGATATTTTGTCCGCTTACGGTGAAGTCCACGTCTTCAGCCTCGTAAGGACGTCGCACAAATTAGCTCTAGCTCGAGTGTCTGGTGCAATACATCGCGCGACCATGATCCAGCGCTCCGGGCATCGGAAGTGTGTTTCTTCCCGACAGGCATCACCAGCTCAGTCGGTATCTTCAGTACACTGGAGTTTCAAAGAGTAAACCCGACTCTCAGAATGATCTCGCACGGGTATTTAACCGTGGATCCAGCCTACAGTGTCAAGGGGCGGTTCTTCGTAGTTGAACATTTCTAGATTTCTCCATCGGAATTTGGGTCCCGTTGGAGCGGTCCTTTATGACTTTGCTTTTGTCTATGCCGGCCAAGGGCGCCGACGAATCTAGGCGCTATTGTACGGATTTGCACAATACGACGAATTCCACGTTAACTAGCGGATGCTCGTAAACATTATATTGCATCCACCTTTTTTTGAGACAAAGGGATGCACTTAATAATGTTTCATAAAATTCGCCTGGCCGGTAAATGACCTACTTTATAACATCCGTTATTTCGGTATTTCGTATTTACTTATGATGGCGGAGGATGTTACAGCGGACAAATCGTATAATATTAACGTGCAACATTGAAATGTATTTCTTTAGAAACTTAATAACACTAAAATATTTCTTTGCGCAATACTTGCGTCCCGATATCCGCCTATCCAGGCATTCTCAACCTGTGACCGCTACAGGTATAAAATTCAATTTCAATAAAAGAAGATGTTTTAAGATTTATTGAGGATTTAAAAAACCATTTTACTAAGACAAAAAGAAATCTTTCGATCAATTGCATTGAAAGAGCTATTGTATATATAAAAAAAACAAAAATATTTATCAAACCGATTTTAACTGAAGAAATATCTTTTGATTATTTGCAACCTACGTTTACTTCTTTTTTTACATATTTTGTCTTTTCCTTGTCAGTTCCTTTAAAACGTTGAAATGGATTTTCGGTATTTTAAAGAAAACAACATATATATTGGCGAAAGAATAAAATTTTGCATTTTTTTTATCAATCCTCGTACACGAATGACATGTATTTTTCTGTTTTTGATCTGAGCACTCTTTTCGTAACATGATTTTCTTATTTTTATTACAGAAATTTTTAATGTTTATTCTTTGTTTTATTAAAATAAATAAACTTTCGTGCTCACTGGATAAGTGTGTGAGATAAACATATTAATTTTGAAAGTAGTAATTTTTTTATTTGTTTTCTGACATTTAGTTATTAGTAATGACATTCCCTGTAAATGTTTTATGCATAGACATATATGTCAAACAATCTGGTTTCAATTCCCTCTCCTCGGTCACACGTTCGTTATGTAATAAAAATTGCAAGTGGTTCGATTAACGCCACCGCTCATTTGAATAACTGCAGGGGTCATTTCTCAGAGCTAGGTGTCAGATTCGAATCGATTTCCGGGTTTTACGACGGCCATAACACTGACTATTCTGTCGCGGTTTCCAACAACCCCTTCCCCCCTTGCCCCACCTCTCAATTCCGACCCCAAACCGTGCCCGTTCGGAATGTATTATGTCATCAAATTTAACATTTTACGACGGGTCTTTGGTTTTTGGGTTTATAGAATTATTTTCATTTCCATCAAGTGCGGCGACATGGATCGTAAATGATTGCTTGCGAAATATTTTACGAGTCTGCCACCCCCCTCAGTGCCGCTTCGATTTATTTGCGTATTAATGCTTGAAGATTCTTAGAAGTTAGGGCGGATTACGAATCTAAATATGGTAATTTATCCCGATATCGTTCTGATAATAATAATAATAATAGAGAAACTTATCCGTTTTTGTTTGTTTACTATTTTTTTATTCATAAAATATTATCTTATAATCCGTGATAGTTTCTTAAACTGCATTCTGCGACGGCGCCGTAGTAGCCGCCAATTTGTAAACAAAATGGCGTCGCTGACGACGCAAAGTCGTCGCGTTAAATCCTGACCCCTAGTCGTAAATTCGACGACAAAAAATAAAAACAACCGCCACGGATTCAACTCGCTTATAGCCAAAAACTCAATTTACACATGGAACTGGCGACCGCTGGTGCGGAAAACTGCTTCGCCATCGCTGGTTCACAGTTTATGTACAAGCCGGACCCGCCATAAGCCTCTGCATCTTCCCGACTCCATTTCGAATTCATGGCGACCGTTGTGGACGTGAGGGAGAAATTCTGGGCGTGGTTTTTTTGTTTGTTAAAAAAAAATTGTGCATCCACACATCCAACCTCTAAATCGTATATCCATTCTGATTTCCCTGACGTGTGTGTATTGCCGATTTTATTTCTCGAACAAAAATTGGTTTCTGGAATGACATGTCGCCAGATGTAAATCAGAATCGGATTCGTTGTTGGAATAAATAATGTACTGCTCAATCGTATTCAATGATGCAATTTTCACAGCATCAATTCATAATTTATTAAATCAATATAATAAAATTTTATCCAGGATAACGCTTTCACTTTTCCAGATTTTTAAATAATAATTTTAATCAATTACATATAATTTTCATTTTAAGATTTGGAGTTTTCCATTTTTTGTAAATTAAATAGGAAAAAAAACTGATATAAACTCTGTTAATTACTCAAATTTAATCATGAGATATTTTTTAAATTCTCCAGCATTGACACTCTTTTTTATAATAGTTTAGCTTTAAGCTGTAATGTTTTTTTACATCATAATTTAAAGGCATATAAAACGCATTCTTAGCTGAATCCTTCGCTTTTCTACGGCGAGTTTGTATTTATTTTATAAAAAATATCAAATTGTACGAAATTACCTGAAATAAGTATTACATTTAATCGTATTCGCATATATTAGAATATATCAACACTAGTTTTCTGTATCAGTATCCTTTCTTCTAATAAAACTGATACGATAAACGAAAATAGTGTTGAATGAATTCTATTTTTTTAAATAAAATATTATACGTTTTCAATGGAGAAGTAGATTTAAATACAAGAAAATTTATAATAGAATTATAAGATATGTGTTATAATTATTAAGATGCAAGAATTACTAGAATATTATTTTATCATTGCTCTTTTAAGTAAATATAATATTAATACAAACAAATCTACAGAGTATCGTTTAATACAAACAGTAATTAATCATAGCTTTCAATACATAAATATTTATGTAAATTGAAACTGTATACGGAAAATGATAGAACAAGTTGTATTTAAACTTTCCATATAATCTTACCTTTCAAATATTCGTTCATTTAATTAAACTAACTTTAAAATGATCGAATAATGGATCATGAAAATAAATAGATACAGTGAAACCTCGTTTTTACGGTAAACGTAGATTCTGGGTTAAAAATAGGGTATTAAAATAAAGCGGGATTATAACATTTGAACGTAAATAGCGGGAAACGTGAATTCCAGACATGTAAAACGGTTTTCTTTTATATCCGATATCGAAGTATATATATTTTTTTTAATATTGTTCGCGTCGATTTTTAAACATTATAAATAATAACTTAAACAATATTGTATGGTATGTTCAGTCATATACTGTAAAGAGATCATTTTTGTATCGATTTATAAATAAATATAATAATAGAATAAAAAAAACAATAACAAATGTTGTAATATTGTCAATAATTAAATAATGTTCTCCATTATTCTGCTTTCTTAACAAATTGGACTAAATTATTTATTATCGATTTATGCCTTTAAAAAACAGATTGGATATTTATTTGTGAATTAGGAATATAGCAAGGCTTCGTTTAGCGTTTTGTCGATTAATGCTTTTGATATAACGTGGTTTGCTCGAAGCTCTAACCCGCCGAAGCCGAAACCCGAAGATTTGAGAATTTAAAAAGAAATCATGGATTACTAGTGACCTTTTTAAGAATTAATATACAACATAAATATGGCTAATTGTAAAACTATAGCTGTTGGATAATGATCCAAGCCATCTTATTAACTTGACCTGAATATTCCGGTTGAAGTGGTTTTCCCATCAAGCAACACTTTGTCCTTAATTCAGCCAATGGACTAGAGAGCGTCATATCAAATATTAGGACATAATATACAGACAGCAAAAATAGTGAATCGATTCTGTAATTTTAGAAAAAAATAGCTTCATCTCTGCCATAGTTGATATCAACTTAAATAGAAGCAACTGATAAATCCATGTGGAATAAGTTATGGTTAGAGGTAACCTAAGAATCCTAACAAAAAGAGCATATTGTCTGCAAAATTGTCATCCTAATTAAAACAACAGGACTCGGATATGAGCAGTATATTGAGGAATCACTGCAGATTTTTGATTTGATTAATAATTAGCAAGACGAGGAGAATTTGAAAATAGTGATTCTGTGTTTTTTTTGTTGACCAGAACTCATTATCATTGATCTGCTACTATCGATATTTGATAAACGAGAGAAAAAGTGATAAATGACGCTAGAAAACTTCAACATAAAAAAAATAATTATTTCCGAAGAGCCAGGACCTTCATCACAAAAAAACGCTATACTTCTGTTACTACTTAACATATATTATGAACAATAAAACGACTTGATTTGATTCGTTTATTTATAGTCGGATATTTCCACTATCCCTATTTATTCTGTGTTAAAATTTACTTCGTTCAACTACGTTTCATTTAATGCTCTGTAGCCTATCTTTAGGAACGTATCTTCTATTAATATCTAATATTAACGCTAAACGAGGCTTTACTGTATAATAATACAATGAATACTAATAGGATTATGCAATTTTATATTGAAAATAGTACAGTATACAGTCAAACCTGCTTTTGTGCGGTGCATAAATAAAAGGCACATAAAAATCTTCCAAAAATTGATGAGTGGCTATAAAAAATATTTTTCGAAACACTGTTTGGGGATAACCCGAAGACCCAATATGTTTAGTTATTTGGCAAACGATTCAAGAAGCATTCCATGGTTTAGTAAGATGATTTCGAGGAATCATTTCCAACTAATTCTCAATTTTTTTCACATCACTGAAAATAGAAATGTATTTACCCCAGGACATCCCAAATATGATCCTTTTGCAAGATTCAATCCATTAGTTGAACATGTCAATAAAGTTTTTGTGTTACATTACACTCCTTATCAACAACTGAGTATTGTTGAGTCTTTGGTTGGGACAAATTGCCATACAATGCTCAAGCAATATCTTCCAAATTAAAGCATCATATATGGGGGGTGAAGTTTTGGATGATATGCGATGCCACAGTTAACGCCCAATTATTGCTTAGGTTTTTTTTGTTATAAAGGTGCAAAATGTATTGCTGATAAAGCTGAAATTTTGTTGAATCTCTGTTCAAACTTAGTTTTTAGTAATAAGAAAAAAATATGGTTAGTTCCGAAGTTGTTTATGCATTTATTAGCAAAAATATCCTATAAATGTTTATTAATTTTAAATAATACATTAAAAAATGTATTTGTGCGTGAAATTTTATTAAAATATATTAAAAATTATAAAAGATATTAGGTATTAAAAAAACACCTCTTTTCGACGTTTTTTGTTCAGCAAATTGAATAGTATTTATAAAATAACGGTCAGCACTCAAATAGTTTTAAAATATTTATGACCAATCTTGACATCTTCACTAAAGACTTGAGAAATAAAAGTTTTATAATCCTATTTCCAAGTGACGTCGCTGACCATGTATTAATAATAATATATTATGTTATATCAACCACTATTTTTTTTATTTAAATATTTGAACATTAATATTGTTGATCCTGTGTTAAATTCGTTTCCATTTGGTTAAATGCCCACACAACTGAGGTATAGCCTCAATAATTAAGGCTTTCTGCTCTCAATAATTTGCTCGGTTGGCTTATCATTTGACTAATCAAGCCATTGACGGTCTACTCTCAATTGAATCTATTACACGCTCCCAGCATTATTAACTGAAATACATGCATACGAATCTATTCCAAACCATAAATTCAAATTATTATAAAGCCGTCGATGATTCTATTGTGTTGAAATCATCAATATTTCCTATATAATACCGTGCAAACGAACCCGAAAGATTCCTCGAAATATATGCAAATTGTCAGATCCCGCAATTACAAAGTTGCGACAAAAGCTGAACCATCAATTTGCATAGTTAAATAATAAACATTATGCTAAATCGGTTTAAGTTATTTATTCTGTTGCGTTGGAAAGTGTTCGAGCATAAAATAAATCAGACGATTACAATGCTCTATTAGATTATAGTGTTCGGTGTCTTGTTAACACTTTCGACAGTCTCCGAAAGCTTCGTTTCAGCAAACAACCCCCGCGCTGAACTATCGATTGCCGAAGCACCCTCAGGTGTGTGATTGAATATTTAACACGGCGGCCAAGCTGTTGGGAACTCTTTAATTATCCAGCACATCCGCCAGGATCTCGGTGTCATGACTTTGTCAACTTTGTGACATACATCAAACGGGCCAAGGAGCTGAATACGTGTTTACGACCGTGTCGGAACTATTTATCGCCCCGTAAAGTTGGGACAGCGACACCATTGGGGCCAATTAAATATGAGATAAGTTTTCACTGTCTCGTCATGGGTCCATCAGTGGGGATGAACGAAATTATTTGGGTCAATTACGCTATATTGCTAACATTAGATTGATTACTGTTTCGACCTTAGCTGATGTAATTGAATTTTGTATTGAATAGTCAATCGAAACAGAATGCTTTTAATATTTGAATAGATAGATAGTGCTATTTAAATGAATGATGATTGCATTTTGAATAAATTAAATTAAACGAGCTTTTAATGTAACGAAAAAACAATAACATCTTTTATTGTTTTTCTAATAAAACTGAAGCGGATTGACTTAAATATATTTATTTTTAATAAATTTTCCGAACGTAACTCCACTGTAATGGCTCTGTATCTTACATAATACGGCTTTTTCTAGGAACCTATCTACCATTTTATAAAAGAGTTACCTTTATACTAATAGTCAGTACGCCGATATAGATATAGATAATTTTATACGAGGTTTGGTCAAAGGCGCAAAATATTTTTTTCATCTATAAAATAAATATTTATTCAGTATTAATTTTATAAATTATACATTTATGCCAGTGTATTTTCGAATATTTAAAGCAATTTTGGGGTTCTGTCTATTACTCTTTATTTACTTAAAGCAACAAAACATCGCCTTTTCATATTATTTTTCATCTTTAAGAATAGATAAATATAATATAGGAGACCATGTTCTTCGATGCTAATCTTTAAGCACACCAATAACACGTCGTATCTATTTCGTCGTACTAAAAACACGTCGAATAAATTGCATATTTAATAAGGCTATCAATGTCAAGATACGTCAGAGATAAGTATACCAACACAATAAAAAATGTTACAGTTAGAGTACAAATTCCAAAATTAAAATATCGTATTTCGGCTTTTTTTCAACTAAAAACAAAACAACATGGAAGCATTTTAAAAATACAGGGTTTTCCATTTGCACGGGGATAGTTTTGAAGATCACTGTGAAAAAAAATATAGTTAATATATATTAAATAATTCCATATTATTTTTTTTTTGGACATATACATAAAATATATTAATGATCTTTTAAATACATGGAATAAATTTACACCACATATTTTTATCGAGCCTTGTACGTATGTTTTGAAAATTATTTTTAGCAAATAAATGATTAGTAATTTAATATTAAATTAGGGAAATATTAGTTTAAAAATAGGCACTGAAATATCTCAATATATTGAACTGTCAAAATCTATAAGCTATTATAGCGCCATAAAATCATCATATCAACATTTAATGGGTATCGAATTAGAAAAAAATACTAAATTGACTTCAAAATATAAATATATGAATTATAAAACTATTCTTTAGTTCAATAGTGACATATTTAGTTGTAAAAGAATACTTTAAATCCATTCATTGATTTTTTTTAATATTCTCACACAATAAATCGTTATTAAAATTTTGTTTTAAAATATGTCAGTTTTCATTATATATATTTGAAACTTTTCTGATCCGTGGGCCAGACCTTTGAGCCCAAAGGATTTTTTAGCAAACACCTTGAACCAATTTTTTTTATTATTTAATTTAAAGAAAAATTGTGTTTTTATCAGTGTCAAAAATGTCTTTATTTTAATCAGATATCAGATCAAATCCTATAGTGCTTCTTATTCATTTTCCCAATGAATATCTCTTATAATAAATTTGTAAAAAAATATAATGTGTATATTAAAACGTTTTAAATAAATATTTAAAATAATTCCTTCAATCGATGCATATTAATATATTTTAAATTAAATCAACTATAATATGTAGAATTTATTGTTTTATGGTAACGTTTTTAAAAATTGTATTATTATAAAAAACAAACGAATAGGACATAACAGAATTTAATTACACAGAGGATGTTTAAAATTACAACAAATCATAATACATTTTAAATACAATCGAAACACTAAGATATTCTTAAGGATGAAAGAGATTTTACAACATTTCACATTACCGGATGTGTTTTTTATTTTATCCAAGAACGATTTTAAATAAAATATATTTTATTTTTAGCAATAGTTATTATATGCAAATTAAAATGTTGAAATCAATCTATATTTTCATTATCTTTTTTACACGGTATTCAGGTGTATACAATAATATAATAATGGCTGAAAAATTCGTCCAGACAATACTTTATTATTGTGATATTATTTGAATAAGCAAGAGATTTATTCGAAAAGGTATATCGACAAACATAATATGATAGCGTATTTTTTTAAATTAAATCTAATAAATATCATTGCAGCATCACGTCTGAAATAAAAACCGTTTTGCCGGATGCGCTGTCAAAGTTGGTTCCGGCGCCTTGGCACGTTTTTCCATTTCGTTCCCCTCGGCACACTCTGTTTTCCAATATTTCACATCGAAGAAAAACTCTGGCACTTTATACAGTTGCGAAAATCGTTGTTGTTTCAAATTGCGCTTCGATTTTCCTTTACCCAGCTTTTATAAAAATTCATGCAATAACACCAAACCTGTTTGTATTGAGTCATTTCAAATCGTGTGACAGATATCCTTAGTTGTTAATATGGTCGTTACAAAATGGCAACAATTTTCGCGTTAAATTTCGAGATATATTTATCAGTATTTTTTTTATATTATATTGGGGTTGAATAATGCATGAAGAAAAAGGGTGCGATTCATAAAACTTGCTTATGTTTAGGGATAAAAATTGCCATGAGAGTGGAAAGTTTTCTCTCTTTTCGTTTTAACCCCAAAGAACTTTTTCAATATTTGCTCAATTCTTATAGACGAAAAAATATTGATATGAATACAATGGGTGCGTTGAATGGCTGATCCACCTATAACCAATAATTTAATGATAAATAAATATTTATTTTAGAGCCTTAATTAAAATTTACTATTATGGAAAATATTTCTTAGCTAGCTTTCGTCTAAAAAAAATCTAATAGAATAATCAGATTTAATTAAAACGTAATGTATTCTAAACAATGAGACAAAAAAATATAGTAATTTAGCTAAAATTTTCAGATTTCATATCTGAAAGTATTTACAAAAATCTTTTTTTATTTATACTATAATCTACCTAGATGCATATGTGCCACGTAAAAATGAATTAGAAAAATTTCTTTTATTTATTATTGTATTAAAGGTATAAGGATTAAACCTCTTTATATACTAGCTGTATTTTCAATAAAATTCAAATTTATTTTCTTATACATTTATTGATTTATTTTTACAAAAAATAATTACCATTACATTGTCCAACCTTCTGTCATCTATTTTACGAATTTAAAATATCTTTCTTGCAAAATTCTGCTGACTTGGAATTAAAAAAAATAGAAATTGCTGATTTCACTTTCTGTTTTGAATGATTTATTTTTAAAAAAGTGTTTCATAGAACGAAACAAATAGTAGTCTGAAAGGGCTAAGTCTGGCGAGTAATCAGGATGCAGTAAAGCCGTCAAAAACCCAAGTCATCCATTTTTTTCAGGGAGAAATCTGCGACATGGGGACAGGCATTATCGTGGAGGAGGAAGATTTTCTCCTAAAATACCTTCTTTTCGAATCTTTCCCATTTTTTCAGACACTTCTGAATGATGGACCATTTTGTGCCGGTTATATTTGACAGTTATTTAATGGTTTAAGTTGTTTTTTTTTTCAATTTCAGATGTTATGACGGTTTTATTTACTGTACACTTCGAGGATCATCTTTTAAGTCAAAATTTCCGGGATTGAATTTTCTGTACCAGCGTTGACATTTTCTGATATCTAATACGTCTCCATAAATGTCGCAAATATTTCTTGTAGCGATAGTTGCGTTTTTCTTGGAGTGAAACTGGAAGAATATGCAGTTTCGCAACGGTCTTCAATGTCGAAGCCCGTCCATTTGCACCGGTCGAGTAAAATTCTTTTGCATTGAGCGCCAGACGGATACGCTCGATAAGCACACAATAAAATAACACGTCTTGACTCGTCAAAGGACTAAAAACAACTGATTTTAAAACTACCCTTTGAAAATACGACAAGGCTTTTTACTACACCTAATATTATATTTTTTCTCTACGTGATATTAGTTTCGGCGTTCTAAACTTGGTAAAAGATACTGAAAACTTGTGGTATATAAATTTGATAGTTATTAAATCTCGCTCTTTAAGACTATGATATTTTTCAGTTCAATAAAATAATCGCTTTGGCCAAAAAATCTGAATAACGTTGAAAATCAACTTCGAATACGTCAAAGTAATTGACTCAAAGATGGCAAAAGGTTATAAACAATGATTGAAAATTTACTTAGTAATATTTTTATTCAAATAATTGTTTTCTTTTCGGTATCTTCAATACTAGATATATTTATGTTAAAAATAATTATGATTATTTTTATATGTAGCATCAACAAATAACCATCTTACTGGCTGTCGGACTATTATATGCGATTACCATAAATGGTCGAAATAAAAATAAAAAAAAAACAATGCTCTCTATCAAAATGTTTGCAGCATCAGGAATAATATCTGTTTACATCTTTTCTCAACACCCCCTTCGTCCCCCGCGGCCCCCGAATGCCCCTAAGGCATACAAAACTGGATGTGTAAGCAATAAAATTGGATGACCCACTTTCGCAATCACATCGGCAAAGCATTGTGGAATGGTGCCAATTACATAACTGAACTTCGACCGAGCTCCCACCCTGACAAGAATCCGCCTCGACCTCCTCCCGGTTCACCACGGGGTCCTGCCCAAATTCATGGTGATCTGAGGATTTGCAAAATTCCTTTTTAAAGCCACCGTCGCCATTTTTCAGCGGCAAATACCGGTAGCAGTGATTCCTTGTTTGGGATGCGTCGCACGTAGCCAGGAGGAAGAGGCAGTAGGTGCCGGAGACAAAGTCTGGCGAATCGATCCCTCGTTCTGGGGCACACGTACTCCGACTTGACACCTTCAGGTCAACTAAAGCGTAATTCCGAAATAATTCAGTTTTAATTAAAGTTACTTCTAAGCATCCCGGGATGCGGAAATCTTATAACTTGTGTTCGTGCATACGTTTACCAAGTTTCCGACGCAAATAATTTACCCCAAGTCAATTTCTATGAACAACTCTAAATTTATATGACCTGTAAACTAGGAATTGATTTTATTCTGTTATATATTTCGAGACTGAAACATTTTTTCTCATCCAGAAAAAATGTTTACAACTCCTATGTCGAATGCTGAATAGATATGGATTTTTTTTAAATAAATAAAATTAAATTAAACGTCTCACTCTATGGAAAAAAGCAATGAAATGTAATTATGTAGACAACTTCTATTAATACTACCAAGCTGCTATGTGTATTTCTAGTGCTGTCAGGAAAGTAAAGAGTAGTAAAGGAAAGAGGTGAAAGCTCTATTTCCACACAATTTTGCAGCAAACAAATATATTTTCAGAGCTCAAAGATTGCGATTAGCTTTTTTTCAGAGCTGGATGCAAATGCTAAAGCCATTTAGCCAAGTTTTCCGTAGCTGTATTGTAATTGTTCAAAAAAATTATAGCATAAATAAAATTGGATTAATATTTACTGAAATATGCGTATTTTTTTTATTAAATTTATTATTTAAATTTTATTAGTTTTTTATGACATGTCGCATAATATTAATATGTGTTTTTAGGATTAGGATGTCGTCTAACGACCGTGTCATGCAGAATATTAAGTTTTATTTTCGTTTTCGAAATTAGATCTAGGCGTAGGATTTAATTTTGTATTTAATTGAACGTAAATTTCTAATCTCTATGTAAATGAAGTTAATTATTTACATATTTTATAAAATATTTCGAATTGAATACGAAAAGTTTATAATATCCGTAAAAACTTTCTTTGATTATTTCTCACCGCGTCTTATACTTTAGAAACTCGATTTTATTAAATAATCTTAAATAATAAAAATCTGTCATAACGTTTTCTCGTTCACAGTTTGTAGCAATCCATAAAATATCTTTATAAAATTAGGTTTTTATTGGGACAAATGGTTTATTTGAAAAATAACTTTATTATGGTAAATATATTCCGTTGCTTTTTATAATCTTAATTAATATATTCCGTTGCTTTTAATAAAAAAACAGGCTTATGTTTCATCTTCTTAAAAAATGACAACATAGATGAATATTGTAGATGTTGCAGAACTGTGGTCTTGTATTATGGTGTTGGAGAATATGGCTTTGATTTTTTACTCAAACTGACTATTTTTAAATCAGGATTTTATTTAATCCTACTAAATCAGTACAATACGTCTCTACTCTATCGTTTTGACTAACTTTTAGTAACTCTTAGGGTATTATTCCCAAAAAATTCTACTAAATACAAAAAAATAAAGATCCAAGAACCTAATTTTTGATGAAAGTCATTGTTTTTTTCTTCTTAAATTGACGTAGAAAACCCAATTCTCCTCCTAAATTACAATACTTTTAAAAAACAGATCAGGTTATTATCTATAGAGTAGAGATAAACAGATGGTTATTCAAAGTTATAAGACTGCTGGTGAAATGATTATGAACAACCGAGGTCTTGTTACAATTCCTTAATTGATGTAGGCAGATCGCACTCCATTTTTTTTTACTATAAGTCAAAACAGAAAGATTACTAACAGAGCTTCAAAACAATACTGACCATGATGTGTTAACTTAGTGGCAGCTGATTTCAAAGAAACGCAATAAAAAAATAACATTTCTGGCTTCAGTTCGGGCAAATTACTATGTCAGCAAAATACCTACCCGAATTGTATTCGGGCAAATCACACAAGGGGTTAAAGGTATTACCTTTCTTTCTGATAAAAATTGTTACCGTTCTGATCAATACATTGCTGATAACGGTGGTCTATTGATTGACAAACTTCTACAAACATTTTATTTGGTATTATGGCGCATTCTTGCCCAATTGCGGCTTTTAATTCTTCAAGTGTCGACGGTTTTCTGGCGCAGACTGTATCTTTAAGATATCCCGACAAGAAAAAGTCCAGCGGCGTCTTGTCTGTGGAACGAGCAGGGTATTCTATGATACCTCTTTGTCCAAGTCATCTTAGAAAATTCTCAAGATATGCTCTTACATAACGATGATAGTGTGGAGGTGCTCCGCCCTGTTTGAAATAAAATCCCCATCTTCACCAGTCCTCCCGACGGCACGCTTAAATATATTCTTCCAGTAAATTCAAGTAATTAACACCAGACATATCTACTACACATTACGCATGTTATATAATCCATATAGCCAAAAATGAATAAAACAAATATTTAAATTGACTCAGTATATCTCATTTATTATATATTTGTACAGAAGTACACTTGATATATTCGAGAAAAGCGTGTGATATCCTAGAAAAACCGCACAATGTTCTATGAAAATATTCATACAAAAAGCTTATGTTTACAAAAGTGCTTAAGCATTAGTCGCTTGGCATAATTTAAGCTTGTTGTTCCACCCCCAAAGGCTTAACGTGATATAGGGCTACAAACATCAACCTTCGTGATCTAGGTACGTAAGAGCACATCTATAACGCCAAACATTATTACAAATATAAATTTTCATAGGACATTAATTATTATTTTGATACGCGTTTATATTTATGCACACGACTGTATGTATATCCACGTTTGAAATACACATTTTTGGTTGATATAATAAATTCTGGATGAAAGGAAAGGGAAGCTTATTTTTTATTCGGTGCCTGATAAAAAGCAGAGTTCTTTTCGCTGCGGTAAAGCGTACCGGAATTCATGCATATTTTTGTGTATACGTATTATATTATATATATATGTGTATATATATATAAATATTTATATTTGCACTATTTCTATTTAAATAAATTCACCCAATATGCACGTAAATCATTCAGCGGCACTTATAAATTTCAGAAAAACGTGTGTTTGCAAATGCGAGAGGATTCCTGATGTGTTTATTATGCAGGAGCCGTACCGACAGTCAGGTGCTCCTGTCGGCATTTTGATTTACGGGCCATTACTATTTTATCCGGAATGACCTGAAAAGTTTGGCGAGCCGGTCATAATGTCACGGTTTACTATCCCAGATACGCGGAATTGTATATAGTTTCGCCGAATTTGTCGCAATTTCCGAGCGGAGCCGGAAAATGTCTGTATTTTTTTTTTGTTTATTTTCATTTCGTACGATCGCTCAGTCAAATAAGGCAGATGATGTCTTTATAATGAATCTGTAAATTTGGCATATACGATACACCATATGTGAACATTGAAGACTTATAGAACCCCCTCAGCCGGTGAGGGGGTGTCATTAAAAATACATCTCCGTATTTTTCGCACGCCTTATATAATATAAAAAATATGCTGATTTAACAAGTCAAGATTGAATGACACGTTCATACTTTGAACGTATTCATGTAATCGATAACTTCGTGCGTATCGCCAAACGAATTGCGGCATATTTTTGTTTAAGAATTTTCAAAGAAAATACCTTTTTCCTACAGCATTAATGCCTCACGTATGAAGAGGATTATTTCCAAACATTGGAAACTTTTAACTTTTTAAATATATTCAAATACACCTGATTCTCTTTTCCATGGCGAATACGTTCCAAAGACTACCTTGCAAAAAAGATTAGATCCGCATATAAAAAATGTTGATAGGTTGCATTACATTATTTAAAATCTGACATTGTCCAGCTCAAAAAAATATCAAATTGTATCCACGTGGATTTTAATTATAATTAAATTCAATATATAGAAATACATTCCTTTTAAAATGTCACTTTGTGATCGAATATGTATTTTAAACAAGGAAAAAAATATATATTTCAAAACCATGCCAAAAGTTATTATTATAAAATTATTAATACATAAATATCGGGTCAAGTTATTTATAATATCACCGGTATTGTAGTATTTATTACATTGTCTCTGAGAGATAAGCCTCGTTCTACTTCTCTGACAAGAATATCTAAGTATCTGTTGTAGCTAAATTAGTTATTTTTAAATATATATAAAAATACTATTTTTAATAGGCACCTTTGCTATACTCATTTTTTTTTAAATATTCAGCCATTAGTGGTAAAAGAATAACAACTTATAATTTAAGCAGACAACCTTAATATATCACAATCTGCCATATTTTGGGCTCTACATTAGAAAGATGTCAATACGTTTTTTAATAAGGATCTAATGACGGAATTAAGAAAGACCATTTTAGATTTGGTCAACCTAATAAATTGCTTAAATTATTATCAGACCATTTTATTCTAAAGAAATTTGGTGATGAATATTAGAAAATGAATTGATTATAGTCTGTCGAAAGCTGTTAAATCAAAATGTACGGCAAAACATATTGCTGCAGTAGTAAGAAACGTTACAAAAGTCCTCCCAAATTAAAAGAATATTTACCTCATAAAATCGCACGACAACATTTGAATAAAATTATGCATGACAACATTTTGGAGCTTTCGCACTCAGTTCTACCACATATTCTTTACTCTCTTAGTATCCTTTCCTAGTTCTTTCTTGACATTGCATTCCGAGACGCGATATGTAATAATAGGATGACTTTAGTTTAATCTAGTCGGACGTTTTCGATCATTTTCATGCTTGTCTATAGAAGCCTCTATTTCTGAAAAAAAAATGCAACCATCTGCCGCTTAGAATTACGTTTAAGCAGAGTAAAATTATATTTATACAGTCAACCCTCTTATAGCGCTGAGTAAGCGACCACGCTATAGAAACCCACCACGTAAAAGGCAAGAAAACCATACAAAACTCGGGTTAAGTTTTTTAAAATTTATATTGCGAATTAAACAAAATAAATACCCCAAGCACTTTTCACATATTAGAAATTACCTCGTACTATATTTAGTATGATCACGCGTGCCTATTTTATTTTGTTGTCAACCAACGGGCATTGAACTTTATGACAATGTCAAAAGAAGAGAAACCCGCTCTTTAGCACGGTTAAGTTTATTGTATTCACGAAACCATTATTTCTCCTCAAAACCAAGGTATCAATACATCAATTTACGCGGTGTATACGTTCCATGAAAAATGGCGTAAAAAGACATCGAGCTCATAAAACAAATTAAGGATAAGTGTAAAAAACCGTTATTTTCATATCAGCAATTTATTCAACTTTGGGGTAAAATATTTACCTCTATAATGATTTTCACCAAGCGTTTAATGTTGTATTTTTGAAATCCTTGAATGCTGTAGATAATTTAAAATACACTTAATGGTTTTAGGTGATTTTATTAAAAAGAAAATCCGCATAAATTGAGAGATGGGTGTAGATCAAAATAAAAAAAATGGAATAACTTATGCTTTTCTCAATAATTCACTTTCATTCTCTCGTAAAGAGAAAACAGCCTTCTTGGAAATATTTTTTATTCTGTTTTGAAAATTACATCCTTTAAATAACCATCATTTTGTTCTTCACACTGACGCTTTCTTTCTAAGGCGTGAATAATCACCTGTGTTGTTTCTTGGATTTTCCTTCAATTTTTTCACGGATGTTGGCCTTCAATTGCTGAATGGCTCAAGGACTGTTATGGTATACTTTATCTTTCAAATACCCCTACAGAAAGAATTTCGGAGCAGTTATGTTAGTTGAGAGTTGCAGCAAGTAATTTCAGAATTTTTCGAAATTATCCTTCTCCCAAAAATTTGCCTTAAGAGTTTAGTTGTCAGGCGAGTTGTATGAGCAGTAGCACCATCTTGCTGCCACTATACCTCTGGTGTGTCCAAGACTGCCTTCTGTTCGTTCCTGCACTAGCTGTATATTATATGGATAGACATGCAGCATCCTTTGAATCCTCTGGAGTGAGGTTCGGGACATCTCCAACTACTGGGATTACCGTCGATTTGACATTGATGGCTCTTCTTCGATGCTTCGGCGTACACGTTGAATGTTGTCCTGTGACCTCCCTAAACGTGGCCTCTTAGCACGTGGCAAATCACTCACAGATCCCTGAATTTAAAACCGCCAGAATAAACAAAGAATAGTTTGTTTATGTGGTGGTTTTCTGACCCCAAAATGACGAGTGTAGGCTCTTTGCGTTAGCACAATCGATCATTATTTTCTATGTAGAATTCGATTATTTTAACGCGTTCCTCAGTCATAAATTTCTTCATAATTAATTTGCAAGGATAACGCTTTAATACTCTGACATTAAATTTAAAAAAATAATTAATTGTAGAAAGTTATTTGAAGTTTAAAAGGTGTTGTGACTTTTAGGCCACTTTGTACTTGAATTTTAAAATCCATGTAAATTGCGTTTTTAAATTCTCGAATCTCGAAAATTGAGAAATTGAAGTGCTGCAGATGATCGCCAAGTTATCCATCATCTCCGCAACTTTTACATAAACATATTCATTTGAGGTTAGCTAAGCCGAGATTGTATCGGCGTAGCCGAGACGCGGATTGATTTATTGGCGGGGAATGCAAATGTTGGGGCGGCGGAGGTGATGCTCACGTCTCGCAATAAATCCCACCAGATTCACATCAGTAAACACACTGACGCATTCCATTTCAATTTGGGCCAAAAATATGGTCGTCTTTTGTGCGAATATAAATCGAGTGCGCGGCGAGCGAAGATTTTGATATGGGTTACATGGGAGAATATTGCTTAAGAGGATACGAGAATCTTTAAACGTGAGATGTGCCAAGCGAGCAATTTATGGTTTCGCTGAAAAAGTACGTAATTGAAATAAAATTGTTATTAATATGACATTATTATGCCGTGAAATTTTAGTGTTATGACCAAATTTTCCGAGGCGGGTCGTTGAAAAGGCCTGAAAATTTTTATACCATGTTTATATTCCATTATTCGAGCATTAATTGCTTGAAATATCTCATCGTTCTTATTATATTAGAGTCGATATCAATATTCGTATTGGCACTCGTGACACGTGTAGTACACACACATGTACACATGTTTCATATTGAATAAATACTTATTCGGATAAAAAAATGTCGATATCGAATTCCATCCGGTAACACAATATCGCTTTCGGTCCAAAAATATTCATATAGTTTTTCCAACGGATTTTCCCGGTTGCGTTTGTAAATTTTAATTAATTCGTCGTACTGGAGAGATTTAACAATTTTTCCGGGAAAAAATTCAATTGAAATGTTCGATTGGTACTTTAAATATACACATGTGAAAATGTCCACGGGCGCTTGTTATTTTTAACTTTTTAAAGCATTCATGAAATGTGTTATATTGCTGAAATATGTTTAAATTATTTATAGTTTATTTTCTTGCTAAATAAAACATATTGGTTTATGATACGTAGTTTAAATAAAATATGATTATTAAATTAAAAATAATCTGAAAATATTTCTAAAGTACTTAGAAAATATCATAGTATCTAGAAAATTCAGATTTCATAAGTCGTTAATGATTAATATTTGATTTTCTGTGTTTTTTTATTTTATTATTACAATTTGATTGGTATATTTTTTATTTACTTAGTTATGGCCATTTTTTTCATAATTTGCAGAAATTGAAAGCTTGAATCGAAACTTATTTTAATTAAATCTGTATAAATTCGTCTAATTGTTTTGTTTATAGAATATTAATGTTATGATATTTCTAATGTAAAGTATCTTTATATTATTATCTGTAATTATTTTGATCGTATACAGGTGAAAAAAAGTTGTCACAAATATTTTAGATTCTTTAGAAGTTAAAATTAGTTTGCAAATTGGATAATAATTTCATAAATAAATAATAAATTATAACGAGTATGAATTTGAGTAGTAATAAGTTGGAAATTAGTTAAGGTTGTTGAGTTATTTTATACAATCAATTGTTTTAACGGAAATAATCTCATGATTTGAGTGAGGAATAAATTGTTTGGGACAAAAATCGTAGAGGGTATATAATTTATTTATTATTGTTATAAACTTAATCTTGGAATTGTAAATAAAGATGATCAAATATAAGGAAATTATGTGAATGAATTGAAATCGAAATATAATCATGTGCATACAATATTATAATGAATCTTAAACAACTAAGTACGTAGAAGTTTTAAAAAAATGCAGAAAAAGTGGTGCAGCTTTCAACGAAATTATTAAGCCAATATTTTTAAATATTAAAAAAGGTTTTGACACTACATATATATATATATATATATATATTTTTCTAATATAAAAAAACTCAATTCAAAAATAATCAACGCACATTATTTACACAGATAAGATCTAAAATGAAGCTTATAAATGTATACATACTTATATTAGTGGTATTAAAAATAAAACCGTAATTAGTTTAATCAACCTAAAAATCCTCGTAAAAACTAAAATATTAAATACGTATGAAGGTGATGTTTTTGTGAATTATTGAATTTTTACTAAATACTTCTATAAAAGATTATTATTAATTTTGAGGTTATTTTAATATTTAATAACCGATTTGAACCCTCGATACCAAATCTGAATCTTTTTATTAGGAAGAATATCCCATAAACATCTTCCAAGTTCAAGGCTGATAAAAAAATAGCATATATTTCCTGAAGCGTTCTTTAAAAGTTTCTGGCTTAGACACTTTTTCCCTTAACCATTGTGACTTCTAAAGTTGCGGGACGGAACCCTCTCGGATATCGGAAAAATTATTGTAAATTTCGATTTTGTTGTCTGCTTCAGTCTGGTTTCACTAAATCATAGGTACCCAAACTTTTTTACCTCATAGACGACTATTTGCCCTTTTTTGTTTGATGTAGACCTGCTTGTTTAATATTGATTTTTTGACTTATTGTCTTCAAATGTGTTTGTGATAACAAACACTATGTCACTTGATAGAATATTTTGTAGAGTAAGCAATTATTGAAACTTTATTAAAAAGACACATAATGTATTTTGATTGGGACAACTCAAATCAGTACCTAGTAAAATTCTTACATAACATAAATACAAAATTAAAGCTGCTAATGAGGAAGAGGAACCAAATATTATTACCGAGTGTTTTGGCTTGTAGGTAACATGCATATTATTTCGATAATGTAAGCTAGCCGCGATTGAGCTAAGTTATTCGTCGGATAGGTGTCCGACGAAAACTATGAATTCGGTGAATTCTTTATAACACTTCCCAGGGTGTATGTAAGAGGAAGAGACTCATTACCTCCGCATGTTTTATAAAAATATATATGTAGGTAGTTTGGCGCGATGGAATTATTTAATTTAATGCCATCTGTCCTGCCTTTTGAATAATTATAAAACAACTAATATAAATTTCAATCCTACTGAGGGAAATATATGTGTAAAAGACTCATTCCTATTGCATCTTTAAATTTTTTATTGAATCTTTATATGGGTGAATGGCTCTTTGGAATCTTTCTGTTATGCCATTCATACAACTTGGTCAAATAAATAAATAAATAAAAAAACGTTCAATGACTTCCTGCCGATTTATTTTTTTGTAAGACCATTGACTATGCTAAATTCCCTTTTCATATGATAGGCAGATGGAAAACTATTAAAAATGTTCTTGCTATAGCTGATGATAACTTTTTTTAAGCTGCACGCACCTTAAAAGTTCTTCGTTAATGTTTCGTTCACGTGGACTTTTATTTACATTTCTAGGACCCCATTTTTTTTCTCTCCTTAACATATACCCCTTGCAAGTAGAAATCGACATCTGAGGGTCCATAAAGACCACTTTGAAAATCATTGCACTAAACCAAGTGTTTCCAACCTGTATACTACGTCACCCATTTTAAAAGAATGATTTTCTTTATTGACCCCTTTAAGTTTTTCACTACGAAATTCTCCTTTAATTTAATTCATTTTTCTGTCGCTTTCAGATGGATTTATTATATAAGACGTGATAACTATACTTAATTATCTTATCTTTCTCAAAAACAGAAAGCTGCATCAAATAATAATTTCGATTTAAAGTGGAACGAAACAAATCTATTATAGAGCAAAACCAAAATATAACTCTTCGAGCTTAAATGGTATTCGAATATTTTCTTTGCAATTTAATTTTCACATTATTAAAAGCAGAAAATATCCTAAATAAAACATATGCAATTTTAATTAAATTAATTTTACTTCCGTAAGTTTATCAATTGAATTAAATATTTAAATGAAACGATGCAAACTAAAAACTAAACAATTGCCTTTCGACAACCAACAAACTTTTGTATTAAGAAGTAATTCATTATAAAGTTCACTTAATGCCTTAACTTTAACCGATCCGAACCGGCTCGAAACCAACCGCGTCATCCGAAGACGGTGTATTTTTAATGAAAAATTAACCCCAAGCATTTCTTATCTGGCTTTTTAAAAAAAATCGATTATTCTAAGAATAAAAATAGTTGTTTATGATATGCTTCTATTTTTCTACTAATAATTATGATGTGTAAAAGTTACGAACACTCGGCGATGTTCTCTCGCGGCACGTGACACTATTAAACGTTTCACTCGCACTTGGCACATCGTACCAGATGCGAGCGTAAAAAAACATCGCGCCCGTGGCTATAGCGACTATTGTTCTTTTTTTTGCATTGCGAAAAATCGAAAGGTCTATGATTATTTATAATATTTATTCTTTAAACTTTTTTCGGCACTTTTCTGCAAATTTTTGTGCAATTAAGTTTTGCCATTGCAAAACGCAGGGCACTAAAATGCTCGATATGTTCTTACAATTGATGGTCCACCATCTATTAACTAAATTATGATATTTTTATCTAATAATTGATGTTTTTTTTTCAGAATCTGAAGAACCAGATCATGACGACGAACCTGTGGGTGGAGCAGTCTTGGTACGACTACAAGCTGCGATGGGAGCCCAAGGAGTACGGGGGAGTCCACATGCTGCACGTGCCTTCAGACCACATCTGGCGACCGGACATCGTCCTCTACAACAAGTGAGCCAAACATCCATAGCTCTGCACTCCTCTATGCCTATGGCACACCATCACATGCCAATCAATTTTCGTAGACATGACAAAATCATCAATGACGTCACCAAATTCACACACAAACAATATTTTTTTCAAAAACAACTAATTTTAAGACGTATTAATCATGCCCATTATGTGCGTATGCTCGGTGATGTACGATTATATTTTTTAAGTAGAAATGTATGTATTATGAGAATTTTTTCTTGTGCTAGACAGGCGATTTTCCATCAACTTTAATATCATATATACACGCAGTCTATTTATTTAGCGGTACTTTTATATCAAATTTCAAAGATTAAATAAGAAAAAAAAAAGATAAACACAATCAATCACTATTTATGATATTATACCTTGTCAGACCTGTATCAAAAATGAAATTTTGCGAATCATTCCGTGTTTGCAACAACATCCAATACGTCATATTTGTATGTTATATATATATAATATGTATTTCGCATTCACATTGAACCGTCCAATAAATTCCGACTCTGGGGGTATAAACTCAAACAGGACATTTAGATACCGGGACTAATCCCTTATGTTCTATTGACCGAGGACGTGATTAAATAGGCTCAACGGTTCGGCAATAGTTGAATGCTCTAGTTTTTTTTGTCCGATTTTTGTGTATTTTGATTAAGCGGGGATTGTCGGGAGACCGATTAGTGGGGACAAGAAGACAAATCCCCGAAACAGGATCCGAAACCTTCTATTTACGTGCACATCCCTGATAAAACTCCCATCATTTGTCTAGCTTTAACGCTTGCTTTAACATTGGTTTTGTGAGCTGAACGAGGAGGAGGAAAGCCATATTTTATTTTAGGAAATCGTGTAATCACAATCTTTAACGGACACATCGGGATAATTATTGAATCGAGGCGATTCTCTCACAATTACTTCGTAAAGAATCATATTTATATTAAAATATTTATTTTTTGATTAAAATGAATGCTATTTTTTACTCTTTGAAAAGCAAAGTATATATAATATACTAAGTCTTATTTGTATGTAATACAGTAAGTTCTTGAATTACGTGATTAATTGGTTCCGAAGGTTTTCATGTTAGTCGAAAAATCGCGTAAGTCGAGGAAAACATGGAAAAAAATATATGTTAGTTCAAAGAATAGATGAAATTAAAAAAGATCTATATATAAACACACAATAGGATAAACTATTTAAAGTATCGGTCCAGTGTTAATTGACTTTTATTTTTTTCTTCATAGATTAAAGTGTAGGATGCTATATTATTATTCCCTGCTTTTGTAACTTTCAGAGATCGTTCTTTTCGCATTTTCGTAGTTTAAAATTGCTTGGGATGTTGTAATTATTTCCTCTTCTGAAAAACAATCTTCTTTTTATTCGTTCTCAAGTACTATCAATACATCGTTGCTTATTTTCACTGAATGACTGTTAATCAAGCTAATAAAATCCTCTTTCTCTAGATTTAAATGAAGTTCTTTGGTCATTTCAATAAGATCCTGAATCAACTTTTTCAGTTGGTGTATTACTCTCCTCAACCAATCTGGTGATGCTCTTATTCCATACGTTACTCATGGTAGATGCAACTTCACTCTAGGCATAACCAATATTTTGAAAAGCTTTTTAAATGTTGTACTCTTCCTAAAATTAGGGGAACGATTTTCCGGTCTGTCCAGCAAGAGCTCTAACTGTTTACCTAAATGTATTTCGTAGGTAATACTTTTCAAATGTATGTATTACGCCTTGGTCCATTGGTTGAATAATAGAGGTTGTATTCAAAGGAAGAAATATTATTTTTAGAATTTCAATATCACAAGGAGGATCTGGTGACTTGTCAACTAACAGCAAAATCTTAAATGGTGGATTATTTTCAAAGAAATATTTAAAAAAATGATCTCTTGAAAAAATTTAAGTCCGAAATCGTCGAGGACTGACTATATTTTATTCTAGATAATATAATTATAAATATATTTTTTGGTCGAGGAAATTAAACTACATCTTAGATTTACATCGCTCGTTGTCTTGTATCATATCCCGACTTCGGATACAAATCCCTTAAAGTGAAGTCCCTTGTACCGAGTGATGCTGTAATGGAATTCCTTTGCCTCAAGTACATCCTGGGCCGTATTAACCCCAGCGGATGATGGTTAATGAACCGAAAACGAAACTCTCTAGGGGTTGATTTATGTCCCGAGATGCCGCGGGGTCATATTAAACCATTATTGTCTTACGCAACCCAGGCTCCCCCGGACAGTGCCTGGCTCCCTGTGCATTCCTGCCTGAAGCCAACTACACACCTGGCCCACCTCCAAAATTATACAGCCTGAACCAAAAGTACCCCCAAATTAAAAAAAAATCAGCGATTGAATAAAATATTATTTTTATATCGCATCGTTTCAGCGACTTATGAAAATATTTTTTGATCGTTGGATTTCTGAGACTCGCTGTACAATCCCAGCTGAGGGTTTTCATCGCCGTGAAATTTTCTCCGCGGCCCTGTACATTGTTTTCAGCTGAATAATTCCAACAAACTAAGGGTAATTAATTTCCAGGAGCGTCTTGAAGGGCTTTACAGCTTACCATCCATTTCACGTTTAATTTTTCGCTGCAAACCCCCTAACGAAGCGCTAAAATATCGAAAAATATTATACACTATTGATTTGATCGTGCGCATAATTTATTATTCGCCGAATAAACGCGTTATCGGAGGGGTATTTTCGGGTAACTCTGCTGGGGCTTAATCAGCGCCATGATAATATTTGACCAGAATCAGCTGGCACTCGAATCTATCCTGAAAATCTCCACCAACATTTCTGGGCCGGAATATTACTCTCGTTCACGCATCCGGGATCGGATACATCGACCGTCTCCCTCGGGCTAACCCGGAGAAAATTGCTATCGATAGCTTTGTCCTCGGGTTTTATCGATGTCAATTCGATTAATTATATTTTTTTTGTTCAGAAACCCAACGATTGCGATATAATTTATACATAAGAGCCGTGTGTGTGTAGAGAATATCTGTTTGCATTCACTCCACGTGTGTTAACACGTCACGTCTTCGTACTCTCGCTCCATATATTTGCCTTGAAAGCACGCTCTTTTATTATTGCCTTAATGATCGTTATCCTTGTCTCGCGATCCTTATACATGTATTATACTAATTCTGTTTTATTGCTTATTCAGAGCGGGGGAAATTAACGCTTTTCACTACGCCGTTAATTTATCACTGGATAATGTTATGGAATCTGCGAGTCGATATTTCATCCGCCTCCATCGAACCATCACCATTAAACCACAAAATACGCGTTTTTATGTACCGTCGTCAGCATTTATGTTCCACCCTCGAATGCACTGATATATCGCTATGCAAATTTTATTTCTCTGTTCCTTTTTTATTGGCACGTGTATATTTAGTCGTAAAACTTGCGATACAATAAACAATGTACCCCAAGAGTCATGAACCGGCCCCGCATAAAGCCTCGGCCGCGGAGAACGACTACACGCCAATCAATTTGTTTAACCCTCTGCATTGTAATGTAAATTGAGACTTTAAGATGTCATAAAGTTGAAGCTACAAACCCCCAAAATTACAATATATCTTCGCGTATACAAAATATATACATAGAAACCGACTGAGAATGGATGCCGCGGATAATCTGATTTACGTGCTTGTTTGTATCGCGCAGATTTATTCGGTGGTATTTCTGCGGAATTGTTTAACCCCTATCTCGTAAACGCGAAAATAATAAATTTAAATGAGTAACTGTGTGCGTGATGAATATTGTGTGGTAATATTGCCATACTCTAAGATTTTTTTAAAAAAATACTACATACATAAATTATTAGGTTTGGGCATGTGTCGTAATAATTTAATCAATCAAAAATTCAAATATTAAATTATTAATCCCTAATTTTATATACTGTAAACCGGAAAGTAATAATATATTATGTGTTAACATACACAATACAGATTCCTCTATAATCTTTCTCCACAGATCAGGTAACTTTTCGATTCCTTTCTAAAATTGTTGAGATTTTTACCAATAATTTAATCTAAGTGTTTTTTACGCCTTTTACTGAAGAAAACAATTTTATTTCTAAGTGGATGCTCTTCAGATTTGAAAAATGATAATCTGAAGATGCAATATCTAGTGAATAAGGTGGATGCTGTAGTACTTTTAAATCCAATTCCCTGACTTTTTCCTGCGTTGCCATAGTGTATTTCCCAAAACTGCTAGATTTTTGAACAGTTTTACATATAATTGGGAAGAATAAACCTCAGTTTTAACTGTGTGTCCTAATTTTAATAATTCATAATAAATTACGCCTAAAATATCCTCCCAAAACCAAGAAGTATATTTTTCAAGGTTAATGATGCTCGTGGGGGAGAAACTGGTACTTGATTTGAAGAGAGCCATTATTTTTTCTCTTTGGGTTATTGTACAGCACCCACTTTTCATCATTAGTGACAATCCTTTTCAGAAACGGATCGGTCTCATACCTAGACAAGTGCGACGAACAGATGGTTATCTTGTACTGTTAATATTATTTTGCAAGAGTCGAATTCCACAAATGAGGCTAAAGCGGCATCATCTAGTTTTAAAGGCCTTCCTGATTTTAGTTATCGTTTGATTCTCTATTACCATTTTTAATATTTTTTTAATTATCTTAGTTTGCCTTTTTTTGGCTTCAATCCCTTATTGAATAAAAATAGCATAAAAAATCATAAATGGTTATCCTTATTCTCTAGTATTAACATTTTTAATGAAGATAAAAAAAATAGAAACTGAAGATTACAAACAGTGCTTCATAGTGATTTTTACCTAAATTTAAATTTTACTTGTTTTTAAATTATTTAAATAAATTATCCCTTGATTTCTGATTGAAAATAAATAATTCCCTATCTGATTGATTAAAATCGATCAGACGGGGATCATAGTTTTCGAATTGCTTATATTAATAATAATACATCCTTATTTAGCGCGTTTTTTTCTTTAAAAGTTATTCATTTCTTACAAACTATTCAATTTTAAAAAAAGATTAGCTTCCGCTAGAAAATACTATGAACAGAATAACAATAAAATATCTTCTATGGATATTGTTACATTTCACATGATTTTTCAGTAAATTTTCATATTATTTTTGTTATTACCCAATATCTTAATTTTTCTAGAAAATATATTATATAATTTACATAAAATTACTGTATTTTCTCTTTGGAAAATAAAGCGAGGGTGTATTATCACATTAAACTGTCAAATTATTTCAAAATAAATTTAATTGTCTTACGTATTTTCGTAAAATAAATTTGATGTGAACGAATACATCTTTTTATATCAAATTTATTAATTTTTAAATAAAAATTTGATTCATTTTTGTTTAAAATAATGGCATTTAAAACGTACCTACTACTCAGGCATAATGGTTGTAGAATTTTAATTTATATTTAGAAAAATATTCTGTAAAACATTTTCTGAATGCTGATTCATCCCCTAAATAAATTTAAATAAACGTGTGTGAAATTTAGTAGCGTTTTGGTAATTTATTCGGGATTCCAAGTTAATATGTATATTAGATCCGGATGTAAATGTTGTTTTTTTAAATAAAATATATATATTTTTTGGTACTAATTTATACTCGTATAATAAATTCTCGTTCGATAAATACAAACCTCTTTTGTTCAACAATTTTATATGACTAAAATTGTATCTCGCTTGCCTCGCTCATGATTGTAGTAAAGTCTTGCAAAAATGGTGTTTAGTATACAATAGATAGTCACATGTGTTTATTTGATCGCTTATATTCTTTTCATCTAGCCCATGTGGTATCCATTTCTCCAGCTTCCACACCTTGCCAATTATTTTAAGATGCATTTAAACACTCAATCATGGATATCTGTGATCGTTCGCCACTTGTTCAATAGATAAAGTATTACTTTTGATTTCGGTACTTAGTATGTCATCGTCTACTTTATTAGGTCTTTCACTTTTGGGGTTTTTTATCTTATATTTTTTAATCATTTTTAACAGTTGCGCAATCAGCAAAAAATGATTAGTAGTATCAAATTTTGAATAAATTCTACACAATAAAAATTGAACCATTGTAAATTGGGAGTTAAATTCGAGTTTTATTTATTTATTTATTATTAAAAGAAAATGCACCAACCACAAGCGGAATAATGGCTCTGGTTTTAGGAGAGTTTCTGAGAGCACCTGTCCTCACGTATTACGGAAGAAAAAGCACAGACGAATGAGCACGATGGTAGTGAGGTGGCGTCTACAAGATCAACTTGCACAGTACAAGAGGCTGTATACTGTGCCAACCAACAGCATGAAAAAGTGCTTTGCCAAGTTGATCGACCTTCTTTTCTCGAGGGGCATGTACTCCACACAACCCTTAATCCATGGGCTGGGGTATACGTTAGGGTAAAATTCAAACTCCCTCATGTAGAGATATCATCTGGATTTTTTCCAGCCTGAGGATATTCAAAGCGTCATATGGCGCCCTGATGATATATCCTGATTCATCTAAACTCCGAATTAAGGTATCGTATAGCAATCTTATAACTTAGGTACTATGTATGTGAATTTCTCTAGATAAAGCCCAACATTCTTGAAGCTCTATTACATATACGTGTGAATTGAACCTACACTTAGAGTCGAATAGAATTCACAGATCTTTAATTGACGATTTCCTGAGAAGAGTTACGTTCCCAAGCATGTAATCTAAAGTTAAAAATTCCTTAGATCTTGAAAATGTCATTCCCAACACTATGGGAGAGATGATTATTAGATTCCCATTCGAGCAAAGAACTGATGTTCAGCTGCAGCGAAAGGGCATCATCTATTGAGGAAACTGATTTAAATAGTTTAAGGCATCTGCAATGGGTGAGAAATTATAAGAAAGGACATGCTGTATGTCGATAAAATAATGGTGCCAAATTATAACCCTGTGGGATTTCCAAAGATGCATCATAGACACATGACGTTAGGGAATCATGTATCAAGTACCATTTCCTCTCCTTTAAATAAGCAGAAAAGTATGTAAGAGATTGTCCGAAAGTCCAAGACTATCTAATTTAGAAATGAGTCTAGTATGGTCGACCTTATCAGACCTGGACCCTCTTATCCGATGACTTAGGCATATCGTTTGAAGAGCTAAAAAAACCAGTAACTGTTGAGCGTACAGGCCGAAATGATGATGTTCTTCGATGAGTCTAATCTATATGTGATAAAATATGTTCTTATATATAATCATCTCAAAGAGCTCGGCAGGTCCGGATAGAACAGCTATTGGCTTATAATTATAATAATAATAATATTATTAACATATGTATAATGATTATAAGTGAAATATTAATATTTTTAATATCACATTACTCGGAAAGTAATTTAATTATTTTATGAAAATGAAAGGCAATGTTCTTATAATGAATAAATATTTTATTGAATACTATATTGTCCATTCTAGTCCAATACCTTTTGTCATCTTTCTGACAGTAGGATGATTCCACACTCATACAATTTTTGTTCTTTGCTGGCAAAAAACTGATCCAAGTGATTTTTGATCTCCCCATTTGAAGTAAAGGTTTCAGCGTCTAAAAAAATATGTAGAGACCGGAACAAATAATAATCAGAAGGTGCCAGATCTAGAGAATATGGTTGGTGTGGCAGTATATACCATTCAAATTGTAAAAGCTTTTAGCGAGTTAACAAACTTGTATGAAGTCTCGCATTATCTTGGTGGAACACTACACCTAATCATTCAATTTGTCCAGCTGATGATAGTACACTTCAGAATTGATCGTTGTGTTGTCCGGTAAAAGCTAAAAAAAAACGATTCCTCGAATCCCACCAAACAGATAGCATCTTTTTTTGATGAATATCGGCTTTCGAAGTTCTTTGAGCCAGTTCTTCTTGTTTACCCAGTAATCTCTTGCTTTTAACATTGTTGTAAACAACCCATTCTTCGTCCCCTGTGATGATGCGCTTCAAAAATGGATCATTTTCTTGATGTTTGAGAAGCAAGACACAGAAGTCAACGCGACGGCACAAATTTCTTTCCGTAAGAACATGAGGAACCCATATGTCGAGCTTTGAGATTAAACCTAGGCGTTTTAAATGATCATTAACGGTCTAATTCGATAAATTTAATCTCTCAGCGATCTCACCAATTGTTATTCGCCGATTTGCATCAATTAATGCCTTTATTGTGTCTTCATCAGCTTTAACTAGCCTTCAAGAACGTGGTTCATCTTTAACGTCAAAATTTTCGGATCGAAATTTTGCAAACCAGTTTTGGCACTGGTTCTGTCAATATACATCTTCCATACATCCAATAATTTTTTTTTCTCTTATTTTACCGGCATTTTACCTTTTCGATAGCAAAAAGTAAAATATGCTCAAAATGCTGCTATTCACTTTCCATATTTAAAAGGGTACCAACCAAAAACTATTGCGTAGAATCAATCGGGCAAGTCTTGCTATATCAGCTGTCAAAATATATAATGATTATGCGGCTTAGGTGTAAAGTTGGCTGTGAAAAAATACAATAGGTCCTCTGTTGGGAAAAAACTAAATGACTTCTGTTCCGAACAAGCCAATAGTTATATAAATATTATGAATCACAATTCGCTCTTAGTGAATGTGGTCACTGAAAAATTACAAAACAACAATTCTTACTTTTTTACTAGATATACAAGTTTCTATTCTATGTGTGATTATACAATATTACCTTGTTAAATTGTTCGAGACGTAACATGGTCTGCAAACGATAGTTTTTCAATATTCATGCGCTCGCCTTCGCTACATTGTTGATGCGAGTCCGGGAGCTGCCGTCCCGCATTGCCAACTTTGCAGCGAGACTTTTGCACATTGCCAATTCTTGCTGTTCCAAAGTAAGTTCAAACAGAAGCCGAAACCATTTGCCGATACAATGGGGAGAGTGGTTGCCGCGGCCACGTACATTCGCTCCAGAATAGTTCCATTAAAAATGTATGAAAGCCTTCTACGCCACACTGGGCCCGCTGTGTATTATCTTTACCGTGCAATATAACCGATAGCATAAATAGGTACGCCGAAAAGTTCTCGCGGTTCAGATTGCTTTTAAGCATCGTCAATATCGACACGCATTTTAATTCGAATTTGACCCGATTCACAATTTACGGAAATGAACGGTCCGCCATTTTACGGCACAGACTATGCATGCATATCTGCAACCGCGATATCCAATATTGCAGTTGCGTTTTTCGCATAATTCAGGCGAACCGGGGCCGCATTGGACAACCGCCGTAATTAATGCGCGCGAATTTAATTTACGACCTGCTGCCACTTGCTCGCTGCACAGCTTGAGAAACGCTATTCGCGGAAAATTCAGCTAATGAAATTGCATTTCTTATATATTATTTATGTATTTGAGAAACCGGAAAAACAGTATTAAAAAAATGGTATTTTTATATCTTAGTATTTTTTTTTATTAAAAAAAAATTAAAGATGATTCATTTAAGACATTTATTGACATAATTATTATTATCATAATTTTTTTTGGGACCTCAAGTTTTTAATTTTTCTTGAATAACTCTTTTAATCCCTTGTGTGATTTGCCCGAATACAACTCGGGTAGATATTTTGCTGACATAGTAATTTGCCCGAACTGGATTCGGGCACATCGTACACAAAACTTTTTATAGTGATTTTATAGTGAATCCAGCTCGGGCCATTCCTCCACCAGTCTACAGAACGCATCGCGCGCGTTGAGTGACACGTGTCGTAATTTGATCTTTCGAAAACAATTCACTTTTTTCCAAGTGGTTAAACACAGAAGTGGTTAATATAAATCACGACACAAACTTTTTAAAATAAATAAAAACACTAATATTTGCTTCTTTTGGCACAAGCGCGATTAAGGTCGGGACATCGCCGAATGCGCTCGTCATCTATTCGTCATATTGATTAGTTAAAAAATATCCACCAAATTATGAAGCATTTCATAAATAACCTATTTTATTTTTAGAATAATCCATTTTTTTTTGTTAAAAGTCATCAATTTCAAATCATCTCGACTTGAAATGCTTGGGGTCTAATTATCCTCATAAATAAACCCTTTTCGGACGACGGAGTTGGTTTTCAGCCGCCGTGAATGATCGGTTAAAAGCTTCTTTCCGTGTCTGAGTTGGATTTAATTATATTTTTATCTAATTTTACCTGTGAATGTTAACAAGGATTGTGGTATTTTTTTATGAGTTATCATAATGTTATTGGGATAGCTCAGAATTAAGGGATTATTATTTTTACATTATATGTATAAGTTAGTTATAGATTAGATTTTTCTATATCTGTGTCTAATATATTTTATCTGTTAATAAATAGAAATTGTTTTAGTCAATTTTCTATCTATTAATAACTATATTTTCTATATGATTTTTCCAAATGAGATGGGCTTATTTTTAGCAAGTTTTTGATAATAAAACTGTTGATAAATATCAAATATATTTTTTCCATCATTTTGTAAGTAAAATAGGCAATGATTTTCTTACACGTTTTTTTTACATTGTCAAACAAAAAATCAGTGAAAAAAATCAAACATATTCTTGAACCAAATTATTTCAAAAGCTTTCAAATATCGGTTGTATATATCATATATTTTTTTAAAAACATTATTAAACATAATATATATATTGCAAACATGGTAGACGTACGCTTCTACAATTTCAAGCGTTATCCGCGAAATGGTCCATGCCAAATATTGACATTGGCCTCGGCATCCAACGTCATCTGAGGCCCGAGAGCTTCACTTACTTGAGCAACTATTGACACTGCGGTTTCCACTTATCGCGAATAAGATATGAAAAGTTTCAAAGAACACTTTGTGTGTGCAACCGGCTTTATAAATCCAGGGCTTTGGATTGTCATTTCTTCGCATCCGTCGCATTGTACGATTGAAGTACAGCTCTGACCTTAACAGGTGTAATTTCAGTTATTCCGATTTGACGCTTCTCTCTGCTTAACGATAAAATTGGAATACATATTGTTAAGATATTCGGATGCTAGTCAGGCGGCAGCCCTTGTTCGGTTGCCAAATACGTTGGCTTACTTAAGAAACAAAAGTTTTTCTGCCTTACTTTGCGAAATGGTACTTTATGTTCCGAGGATAGTTCCAACTCAATAATATAAATTCTTTCCGAGGAAACAGCTTCGAGGTTTACTCCCCGCATGCGAATATACGAGGAGCGATCCAAACAAATTTATATGTGCAGTAAATACGATTAATCTCTTATTCAAGTAATGCGATACAGACGGTGATTTGTTTGTTTAGAACGTTGAACAGGTACGTGAGAAGTATGAGAGAAAAGGCGCTATAAAATAAATAACAACAAATATTTTCTCTTAGAGTAATAGAGCATATTAACATCGTTATTCCATCAAAAAGCTAAAAAAACAGTATTGTTTCATTAATTTTATATTGTTTGATATGTATATTATTTTATATGTAAGTATTTAAATACATATTGAATTATTATCTCACTATAAAAATGATTAAAAATGACATCTCGAAATTATTTAGTTATATAAGATTTAACCCTTTATAGAGCAAAGGCTGAAATTGGTTAATATATTAACCAGTCTCTTTAGGGTCTAGATTTCCATGAGAGTTCATAGAAATGTCAACCTTAGTAACGTAATATTTTGTCAAGAACGTTTTTTGGTTAATTTATTGTTATTGACAATAAGTATTCTCAATAACAATAAAAAATACAAAATAATTAATTTTCCCTATAAAGCATTAATAGGTTATAACATTGTTCTAGATTGTTAATTTCTTGTCTTCAGAATCATATTGTTATACCCCTTAATTATTATTTTTTTTGATAATTATTTATCTATAAATAATCAACTCTTATTATCTGAATTATTTAATTACACAAGTTTTGTGTAAATAGGAATTGCGGAAAAACTGCGATATATTATTATTTTCCTTTTACAAAAATATATTTTTTAATGGGAACTTAAAATTTAAGCTAATAATGGCTTAATTTTATTTTTTTTCTCAAGTAAAGCTTTAAAAATATTCAAGAAAGACGTCATTAGTATTTATTTTTAAAAAAGATATAAAGGCTGTCGAGGATTTTTCACAAGTGGTTTCATTCAATAAATCATACATTTTCATTTCATCTAAAATATAAAGTATATCATCTTAATTTAGATAAAAATCCAATGTTTTGCAGGGTAACTAAAAAGAAAATCTATTCACTTTATTTGAAATACATCGAACTATAAAGCATCCGCAAATTTATGACAATATGATTATGTAAAACCTTTATATAATTATTTCTAATAATATAATGGTAGAAATTAATGATTTTTTTTATTTATGGATTAAATAAAAAATAAAATATAGGTTTTTTTTGTTCACAATAAAGCTTTACACTTATTTTTTGGCATGGTTTAAGAGATTAAAAATAAATGATGGCCTTGCAATTATTGGCCGGACTTAGGGGTTGGTATTGCTATCTGACTCATTGATTACCAAGTTATCAATGCTTTGAAGCTATGAAATATGGGTATAGAAAATATATTTGGATGTAAAATATTATTTTTCAGAATTAGAAAAATTATTTCAGCAAATTATATCTACTGTATATTAGTTATAATAAGCATTGTCGATATCAATGGCTTTACTGACGATATTTAAAATATTATTTTATTTGAGATATAATCTTCCCTGCACCATTAGTTTATTTTTAATAAAAGACTTGTTTTTTAGTAAATAGATTTTTCGCTTCATGTCAAATTGATTTTTTCATTACGGTTAATAGAATATTTATCGAAAATTCATTACCGAAAATTTATGAATAAAAAAGAGCACTTACAATTTTTCATCCACGCAAAAAAGCCGCAACCGCATAATTTGATTACACATTGGCTTTTGCGAAATGATGTCGGAATATCGCCGGATGAATTATTCAGCTGGCGACTGCCGCCCCCGAATCAAATTAACATCTGCACCCGGCTGCAGCCAGCACCACTTGTTAATTCGCATTTAATCAAACAAAGATCCGCTCTCATAATTACTATTGCTGAATGCACTCGGGCTTTGTGAGCCACCATCTTATTCAGGTCCACAATTATATACAGGTGCATACGAAAACCCGCCTCGGGCAATGCGAAAACTGTTGGCTGAGAATATTAAATTAGAATTTGAAACAGCTGATAATTAAAACCAACTTGATTTTTACCTCGCTGAAAAATTAAGCTCATATTTTGCATGCAATTTTATAATTAAAATATTTATTCATTATGTAAGTTGAGCTAGAGAACAATTACGGAACAGAAGTTACCCAAAGCTCTATTGAACTACATAATTTGTGATTTCATTTCGGTATCTGCCCCAGTTGGCCAGCAATTATTGAAAAGTTTCAAGCATGAATAGTCTTGTTGAAAGCTCCTTCGCAGATTCAATTTCGGCTTTCGCAATGCTCCAATGAAATATATATATAATTTTTTAATTAATAAAAATATTCCTTGTAATTTGGCGCAAATCGCTCTATTCACCGGTGCCACGTTTCATGCGTTTTGGCGTTATAATAAAGAGATAATTCGATACTTTGGTTTATGGTCTCCGAGACAAAGGTGTATTTGATGTATTCTATTCGGGCGATGATGACCTGGCATAAACGCGAAAGACAATAAAACCGGATCTTACATAAACCCAATTTCGCCGCCATACAATGGCGTCGTACAGATCTAATACGACACACGCTTTACTGCCCGAATGAGATTAATATTTCAGCGATGGTAATGTGCTTGTGTGTGGCAAAATTCGAAAATATCTTTTATTGCCGATCGTCGTGTTAATTTCGAGAAATGTATGTTTCTGCATTAATCGTGATGGTTATTAATTATTTAAAACAATGGTTATAATATTGTTCACTCACCTCAATGCAAATTTTGATAAATGAATACTATATATAATAATATAATACATTGACACCAGGATTATTGTGTCCTATACTATTATTATATATATATAAAGATGAATCAAGGATGTCAAAAATGTGAATATAATTATAAAAAAGATAAAACAGATAATATTTTTCATCTTATTCGTGGTTAAGTCTAAATGTCGACAAGTTTCCTTATATATTATATCGTAAAAAAGTAAGACCATAAATACACGAATTTTTTAGTTTTTTTATTAAATTTAATCCACATCGTCATAAGGATGCTTTCAGGATATCAAGCATATGAAAATGCAACGAAGCAGAATCAAAGCTATAGTGGAGATACTTTTTATAAAATATTTATTTTTATTAATATTTATGTTGAGAGTGTGGGTATATATTTTTACCTCTTCCTTTCAGAACTTTAAGCTCACATTTAAATTCACAAAGAACGCCTCTTTGCTCTATCATCTATGATATAATAATAATATTATATAATGATTCATTTAAATTTATTTAGTAATATTATTTTAAGTCAATGCTTTGATATGTAAATATCCCAAGGAAGGGCGTCTGTTGGAAACCAATCATAGTCTTATTATTTTGCCATCCTAGATTTTAATTATTTTTATTTACATTTAAAATTTTGAGGAGACCGTTAAAAAAGCTAGTAAACAAATATAAAAAAATAATATTCAGTTTTATACAACATTTTTCGATTAAATTAAAATATATTTTTAAACATTTAATCTTGGACGTTTTTTTTGTTTTTTTCTCCTCAGTCAGAATACTAGTATGTTTTTTTTTTAATATTGAAATAATATTATGGCTCTAAGTAGAATGAAATTATATATGAATTAAAATAACAAAATAAGCGGTTGCATTTGTCTTGGACGTGTCCATGGGGTCAATTGGGGACCATAAGTTTTTGATTTTTCTCAAATTACTCTCTTAATATAAATCTTAGATGTTAAAACTTTTTGTGTTTTTCTAAAAATGTCTCAAGAATCAATATTATATATTTAATATTAGATTAGCTCTATATAGATTGCTCTTCTATTGTCTTCAATTGCAAAAAAAAACCAATATTCGCTGCTGTTACGTCGCGCGCCATGAATTTTCTCGCTCGCATTCGGTACGATATGCCTAGTGCGAAATTGCGATGATTTAAAAATCCAAAACGATCCAAAAATCCAAAAATCCAAAAAGATGGAGGATTCATTAATATCTTGATTTGAAAAGTTTGTGGTATCTGAAAGACCCCCTTCGAATTACGAGGTTGTTTTTGAGCCGTTACAGATGGGTTGAAATTCTTTAAATGCTTTTTTTAGTACTCTCAGTTATATATCCGAAATATAGTCAAATCATCGACACATGGAACAAAATTAAAACAATCCACTGTCTTTTCTGTTTCCTTTTTTATAAAAGTTAATTTTAAAACAAAATTAGCTCTAGAAGGTGCCTTGACGAATAGTGCGACCGAAAAGGAGTATGTTAAAAGGAGGTAGAAACTGCTATAATAAAGATTTTAAAGCTATTTAGGAATTATTGTTGCGAAAATGCTTTTCTTTTTGTCATTTATTTTTTCTAAAAAATTATAAGATATTAAAAAGTACGCTACAGAAAATCTAAAATTTAATTGAAGAATTTTCTTCAATTAGGCAAAGGAAACTTTATAATGGCTAAGTTAAAAATGTATTTTTTTTTCGAATTAGGATGTTCTAAGCCTATATTATGTATATGTTACCAGTGTCATGGCTGCACGTAACATGCATATTAATTCGATAATGTAAGTTAAGCGCGACTTAGCCAAGTTAGTAGTCGGAAAGGTATCCGACGAAAACTATGAATTCAAGGAATTCCTAATAACACTGGCCAGTGGGTATGTAAGAGGAAGACACACATTACTTTCGTATATTTATAAAAATATTTATATAGTTAGTTTGGCGAGTTGGAATTAATTAATTAAATGCCATCAATCGTAGTCAAATAAATAAATATTTATTAATTCGGTCAGCGCCTAAGTGGGTAGTGTTACTCTGCGCCGTTTAGAATAAGAGGGCTGCCTGATTGTCAGCGTTATTGCCATCGTGTATTAGATGATAGGAGGCCGGTAGGGAGTGCGAGGGGGGTCTCTCCGCTAAGCGCCAAATCGTACTGCGACTCGGTGAAGTCATACTGACTTGCAACCTCTTTAAGCCACGTGCTGATTGTCACTTATTTTATTATTTTTAATATTTATCTTGTCGTATTTTTTTATATTTTAAATAAAATATAAGCGAAATGTAATTCATTTTTAATATTTCGTAGCACTGCCAAATAATTTAATCACGAGCCGCCACTGTGTCTAATTAAAACGTACACTAACTAATCCTCGAAAATATAGTTGTACCACACGCTTATACGAAAAGTAATATATTTTCTTTAAAAATATGCAATATCTTGGTAACTTGATTTATATAAAATATTCTTTATTATTTTTACGTTTCACTCATCTTTTTTTTATTAAATTATATAATAATAAAATCATCCATCAATCGGTAAAACGGTGCGTACCTCTCTATCCTAAAATTGTGGATCCCAATTTCAGAAAAGCAAATACACGTAAGTCGAGCCGGGCTGGCCCAGAGGGGACAGGGCCCTTTGTGCCCGGGCCTGCCGGGGGCCCCCAAATTCAATTACACCCCTGGCGAATGGTCGCACTCTGGTTTTAGCTGGTCGTCGGGTTTTGTTTTCGTCATTTGACAGACTCTTGTTATCGTGTTACGATCCATGGTGCCCGTGCCGTGCCCCCTTGTGCCACTCAACCACCTACTCCCCGGTGTCATTTCGATGACACGGCCTGAAAGTGTTTCCTCATTCACTTATTTATAAATTATATTGTCAAATGGATACATGCTTTAAATATATATATATTTGGATAATATTTCTCGTATGATTCTGCGTTGATAGAACATCTATAGTATGCGGCATGAGAGAATTAGCAGCCGGTGCATTAGGGGTAATTCATAGCAGCAAATGGGATACCTGTTTACCAGTCGAGCGACAGCAAGCACAAACAGTGCATGTCAAATTTGACATGTGCCAAATAAAGGGCCGTGATTAACGCCTTGCGACAGCTAATAATTAATTGCAGAATCACGAGCGCGCAAGATTATTAATAATGGAAAAAATAAGTAATATTAAAAATGTATTTTCCGTTTCCTCTCGTATGATTACACTCATTTCGCAAATGGTGTTATAGTCTATAAAAGTGATATATGCCCTGTGTTTTTCTTTCTTTTCCCCCGTCTCGAAGCGCTTTTTCGCAGGATATATTCAATGACATAAAGTACACGTGTCGGGGGGATAATGTGTGATGCACGCCGAAGGGTCGAACGAAGTCTCAAGTAAAATATTCTACTTTATAGGAAATGGGTCACGATCAATAATTTCGGTAATAATACGAAATCGAAAAATATATTATGTCATTTATCATCGTATTTTTCTCGCTTTTCCTTAATACAATATATATTTACATATAATATTACATTTTGACGTAAATTAGAACATGACGTGTAATGTAAAATGAAAGATATCCTTAGCGAAGAGTAATGATCATATTTTTTTACATTAAAATTGTGTAGAGTTATTAATAATATAATTTCTTGGGCTTCTATTGAAAAATTTGCTAAATTTTCTTATAAGAATCTAATCTAATTTTAGATATATGCCAAGGAAGTACATATTTATATTTAATTAGAAAATCTGTGGGTTTAGTTCGTTTACAAGAATCTTACACGATTTTTTATTTCCATTTTGAATTTTTTCAAGAGGTATATGGTAATATTTGAATTCTCTTTAGACGATGTATTCCAATAAACAACAGCTATTGGGATAAATACGATTGATAATATCTAATTCTTCACTATCATCTCCACTTTCTTTTGAACTCTAATGAGATACATTAGATAAAATTTTCTAACTGATACTGACATTATTTTGTACCGAGGTTGAGCTAGTCCTACTTTTAAAAGGGTTTCAAAATGATAAATACAATAATGTCCATTAAAGAAATAATCACTTGATCAATTAGTTGAATTAAAGATTTACAATATGTGGTTAAAATTTTATGTCATAACATAAATATGTCATCTATTTTCAATATTCTTTCATTTGAATTAAAAAAGCTCTCTGTGGTAACCTCTTACTTTTCAAGAAATCTCTCACTTCTAGAATTCATTTAGTTTTTAAATCAATCTTCAAAGATCTTTATTATTATAATTGCCCTTTTCTGTATAATAATCAATAGAATGATACCTTATTTCTGTCTTTATAAATAATATAATATTTTAGATTTATCAATCAACAATAGTTTAATTTAAAGTGAGTTTCAGATGCGTTTTCAAACAGAAAGCTCTGATGTAGATTCCTCTACTTCAAAACTTGTAAGATTTTTAGATTTTTTCTAATATATGAATTGAATTCATGCATGGATAATCCACACACGGATAATCAGGAGTGAATTGTATTTATTAATCATATATTCTGACTGAGCGTTATTAATCCGTAACGAAATACTATTAATATAAACTTTTTTCAGGCCAATGGTAGACGAGGAGTATGATATGTTTCATAATTTCAAATTATTGTTTTTTTATTTTTAGATTGTTAAGTAGGCTTGTTTTTTTCTCAGAGATGGTCTGGATTTAAAAACAAACATTATAGATAGAATTTGATCGTTCAAACCATGTTTTTTTATTGTAAATATAAATTATTTTTCAAATACGAAACACGTCTTAACAATATTATAAGAAGCTTTTTTTATTATTAAATCCTTCTCATTTTCCTTGAAAATGATTTAAAATATTTTCTTTAGCTTAATTTTGCTTAAAATTTATATTAACTTATCATTAACAATTGTTTAAATGAAGCTTAACATAATATAATCTTCAATATAGTAAATACAGTCGATTCCGTTCATCGAAAAAATAGTTTTTGTTACGAATAAGTATAGAGATAATGCTAATATTAAATTACTTTAACAATTTATTGTACATATTATTTTATTACAAAAAAAAATTATGTATTTTTATAAGTAGTAAAATAATATGTGTACACATAAGTATGTTGACATATTTTTTTACTTGGGGCTTGTTTGTTTAAGCGAATTGTTACAACCCTCAATTAGTTTTTATATTATCTATGGATGATAAACCTCACTACGTAAAAGTAAAAAAATCGTATCGAATGTTGTCATATTTATTTATTCAGAAATAAATATAAAAAAGGATACATTCATACATTATTCATATTTAAAATATTTATCGTCTTTCTTTCAGCACCTTGTCCATTTTTAGACGTAGGCGATCTACTGGTCCTTGTTTTTTATTTAAAAATTGACTATTTTTAACGAGCTCCAATAATTTCTCCCTAACCACAGTTTATATTCCTATTTTTTCACGTCTTGGTCTGCAAAAGGCGATATCTCACGTATATAAATTACTCTGAATTACTATACTTGATTCTTTATAATGCATTTAATTCAGCAAAAGTTGTTGTTTTGAATGCAACATATATTTATTTAAGCTTGCAATGAATATTATCGGAAATAAACAACAATCTACCATTCCCGAAAACACTTGTCCTGGTTTTATTACGTGCTCGACAGTTTAATAAGCTTTTTCGTGTTCATTTTCAGAGACCCATACCACCTGTTCATTAAATACCTAATATATTTTACATTAAATTAACCATTATGTCTTCTTAAATCCCGATTACTGGTAACATAAAAATACAACAGGAGCCACGTCTGGTATTACAATGGCTTCCGCAATTTTATTATGAGGCTTTCATCTCCAGCGTAAAACTTTGCCACATAAAGCTATTCATTACAAATACTGCAATTAATTATGTTCGCGGTAAAGACGTGGCGGGGGGTAGAATGCGACGGCGCGTATCGCACACGTACGTGCGAATACGCGCACACCTCGGTCGCTCCCAGCCTCCTTTCCTTTGTATGTGTGAATGGACCGATTTGTAATTAAATGGTAAATCAATTACCGAGACAATAAACGAGTTTTTCTAATAACGAAAGGGGGCCCCCGACGAGCAAGGTGTATTAAAACCCTTTCCGAATGAGGCCTCGGGGCCTCTCGGACCCGGGCCCTCATTACTTTCCCACTCTCTGGATAATTAAGGCCCGCAAAAAGGTGGGCAAGCCGATTTGCTAAGAGTGTCCTTTCAAATGATCTCGCCCGTAAGTGATTTGCAACGGTCGGACGAAATTGGACTCATCCCCACTCCGGGGATAAATTCGTTAATACATTTTTAAAATTTAATTAAATCGCATTGACACGGCTAACACGTTTGCATTGATCGCAAATCGGCCGACGGCCTTCCCTTTGACAAAGTAAAACTTGGCGAAATTTGAATCGATGTCAAACAAGATTATTCAAGTTTGGCTAATCCGAGGAGCCGTGTTTAAAACAAGTTTTGCAGAGTTTGTCGGACAAAGCAAAGGTTAGCCGACACAAACCTTGCACACGTTCCGACTGAAATATTATCAAAGATTTGTCCAAGTGTCAGTTTATTTAATCGCATGTGTACATGTGTTTGTGCTGGAGCAGATTTAATAAGGATTAATGCAATAAATCATACAATTTGTCTAGTTAGTATTCAGCGAGAGCCTTGGTGTGTTGAGCGACTCGGGGCTAATACGGTTATCTTGTTATAACACAGAACAAGCTTCTATCAATAATAATAACTAGAGCACTTGCTAGCGTGAACGTTTTATTTTATTTAACTTTCAGCTTTACGTAGAATACATATGAAAATTCTGTAAACTTTATTGAATAAAATAATTTCCATCATTATTTATGATAGCAATTTGTATATCCTATTTTTAAAAAAATGTCTTATCACTAGAGGCGACAAATTAAACCAGTGGTTGTCTGATATCATCTTTGTTTTTGAATTTATTTCTCTGCAAAAAAATGCAAGGACAGAAACAAGAAATAATCGGAGGGTGCTAGCTAGGTCCAAGGAGTATGGTGGATGCCACAGAATTTTCCAGCCTAACTCTGCGAGTTTCTGATAAGTCTCAAAAGCAGTATGTGGCCTAGTATTATCATAAAGCAGTATAATATCTTTCCTATTGAACATCGCTGACCTCTTTTCTTGGAGTGCTATTTTTAAATTATCCAATTACTGACAGTACCTCTCCGAATTTAGCTTTTCGTTCGGTTTCAACAGCTCAAATTGTATTGATCCTCAAATGTCCCACCATATACACAACATTCTCTTATTCAGGCTCAATCTAGTCTTAGAGGTGGAGGGGGCAGTTTTCCGGATTCACAATATTCTCTTCTACTTACGATGTTTTCATAGGTAATCTATTTTTCATCCCCAGGTATCATCCGATACAAGAAGGGTTTGATTTTGTTCGTGCAATCAGAGATGTGCATATGATGACTTCATCATTAAAATTCTTCTCACTTAACTCATGTGGCAATAGGACTTCCATTAACGGTTTACCGGTAAATCGCCAAACCGCACCATCGGTAATTACAGGTAAATTGGAAAATTAATAAATGATTTTATCGAGAATTAAGGACAGATACAGGCATATTATCACGAAAGTGTTTTGTTTTTGTTTAAGACAAATTTAGAAAAGAGCTTACTTTGCATCGAGATTGCAAAACTCGGCGGAAGTCATAATATTGGCATTACAACCGGTAAAAGTGGCTGTAGAAGCTCTATGTCGTGAAGACATAAATTTATATACATTTGACATAACATTGAAATTTATGCTTGATGAACTGTCTAAATACAATTCTTTTTTAGCCAAGGAACTTAAAGTAGAGCTAATAATTCGTATAAAAGAAAGAAGGACGATATATTTCGATGTGGTTAATTATCCTAATGATCCTGATACAATAAATGATTTTGACCAATATGGAATATTCAATATAACGAATAAAACTACAATAATGGCGAAAATCATAAATATAACTAAGCATGTATTTTCAAGGGATGAGAATTATAAAATTTGTGAACAAAAAGACAGAGAAGAAGATGAGATAGAAATAGTCAAAATATTAACACAAAAAGAAAAGCTTAAATTGGCAATAAATATCAAAAGTATAAAAATAAACGACAAAAATAAAATTAACTGTAAATTACCGGGAAACCGGTAATGGGAGAAATTATTTACCGTTTACCGGTTATTGTAATTCGACGGTAAATTGCAAGCCCTATGTGGCACCCATCTCGAATATGTCCACGTCCATCTAAGTTTCTGAATATGTACGAAATAAATTGTTGAGCTGAATCAATTTTTTCTGTAATCTCCGACGTTGTCAAATAAGGATTTTGCTCTAACGTGATCATAAAATTAGTACGATTTTTATATTTTTCGAGCTATTTTTTTGTTTTATAAATAAATAATTCATCATGGACACATCTATATATAAAAACTATCGTTGGTGTTAATAGATGTCTTGCTAAATAGTAACGCCAATTATGATCTTATATTTATTTATTCTAAGAAGAATATAACATCCTTTTATTAAATCATTTCGTGTTAAGTCAAGCCTTCGTATTAGGAAATAAATTTAATTTAATTGGACGTGAACGTCTATATGTTTTTGGATTTGGCAATGAATTACTCAGTGTAATCGGAGGGATGAAGCAGAAATCCACCTCCGAAACAGATTCAGTTGTTTTACATTACAATGAGAGATTATGTATATACTGATATCTCTTGCTTTTTATATTTAAAAAAAAATCCATTCATTCATTCTAGGCGCAACAGCTCTATTGTATAGTCCTGGTCTTATCTAACACCCTTTTCTATTTTATCTGCCAAGTCGCTCTATCTTCTGATAAGTTTCAATGATGCAGCGTCGTTCTGTACACTGTCCAAGCACCTCAACCTTGGTCTTCCATTCCTCCGGGGACAAGAAGGCTTGTTAACCTTAAGCCTTTTCGGCGGTTGACTGTCCCGCATCCTTGACACAACATTAATTTTATTAGTGCAGATTATGTTATAACACAAATTATTAAAAATATTTCTTTTTCTTAATCCCATTTATCTTAATCATTAACCTAAATAGAACGTTTAGATCATATCTCTAAGGCAAGAGCTTTATTAAGACTTTTTTAAAAAAATCAAGGTTCTACTCTATTTTAGGCTCCTCTTCGTATTTAAAACTTCCTCTCTCAGCTGTGATTTCAGTTTGTTAGGATTATTTATTAGACTTTGGCGATGTTTATATATGTAGGCCTCGATTTCTTATATCACAAAGGGGACTTTTAAATCACTTCTGGTTACTTCGTTAGGCACAATTATAATTTTATACTGAAATAAATCTCTCTCAGTTTTCTGATAAATTCATCTGTATTATTATTATTAACATGTGATTCTATTCTATATTTATTTAAAAACATTCATTTTTATTTTATGAAAAAATGTATGATAATATTTTGCATCATCTCTGTAAACTTTTCATATAATTTCTGTACCACAACAGAAATTTTATATTATTGTAAAAATACATGTTTTTACAGATGATCAGGTAGTCTCTATGTTTTTTAATTATTCTTAAAACCAGTAAATATGTGCAATTAACTAGGATTGAAATTAAAAAAATCCCGTACGATCAGTTTAATTAAAAAATATATTTATTGCTATATGATATTTTTATTAAAT
>JAGXCT010036138.1:0-34872 GCA_022495035.1 Philopotamus ludificatus | reverse complement strand
TTACCGTTTACGAAAATTTCCGCACTAACGCGGGACCGGGTCCTTGAGTGTTAAGAGCAACCGGGACGCAGCCTAACACACATTTCTCTTAAAAATAATACAAATTAGCTAAAATATTCTTGAAACGCGTTTTTATTATTGGTAACCAAACAATTTGCGACCTAAACGGATGGAATATGCTGACAGAAGCGATTTGTATGTGTTTGGGGCGATCTTGTATCTGCCCTGATCACGTAATCGCTAGCTTTGACGCGAACGAGTGGTGTCGTTTTGTCTGTCGTCCTCACTGTACTAAAAATAAATACATTTAATTTCTTTTTGAAAAGAAAGTAGGGGGGACTTGGTTATGATTAAATTATCAATGCCTTTGACGTAAAAAAGTCATTAAAAAAATGAGCCAGAAGTAAGTTTATAAGGTAATCCGAAAAGTAATGTCAATTTCTTTTGTAGTGGCGCTTTTACATCAGTTTTTTATCCATTGACGCGAAATAAACAAGTGAAATTTGATATAATTTTGAAGTTCTATTCATAATCAGTAGCAAACATGTCAAAGCCATAGATTAAAGAGATACTACATCTGCGAAATTTTTCGTCTTAAAACGTTGAAAATGCCATAGATGATTAAAAAATGGTTGACAGAGAATTAAACGATAAACTAAGATCAGGAAGAGCTTTAAAACTGGATTATGCTGCTTTAAATTCATAGGTGGAATACGACCCTCGCAAAAACATAAAGGAATTATCACAAGATCTCGACTGTCCCTGGTAAACAGTACAAGATCATTTGAAAAGGATCGGTTAAAAAATAGAGAAGAAATTTGAGTGCCGCAAAAACTTTCGCTAACGGCGCTGGAATAAAGCACAACCATCTGTTCATCGCTCTTGTCTTGGTATGAGTCAGATCCGTTTCTGAGAAGGATTGTTACTGGTGATGAAGAGTGGGTGCTATACAACAACCGAACGCGAAAATAACAAACAAACACCAGTTTCAACCCCTCGGCCATTTTTAGCCTTGAAAAAGATAATACTTTAAGTTTTGTGGAATATTTAGTGCCCAATTAGAACGATTGAAAGCGAAACTGTTGAAAAAGGGATCAGTTTTGGTGAATAACCAAAGACGTATACTGCAACGTGACGACGCAAGGAACACACAGTAAAAAATCGAGGAGTCGGATTTAGAAGTTCTGCAGCTTTCATCTTATTCACCAGATATTGCGCCTTCAGTTTATCATCTTTTTAAAATCTTTAGGGCATTCACTTAAAAAATAAAATATTTATTTCGGACAAAGTCGTAAAAAAACACATGTATTCATTTTTTGATAAAAAAACCTCAACAATATTACCAGAGAGGAATCGAAAAATTATCTGAACTGTGGAGAAAGATTATAGAGAATAATGTAAATTACTTTGTTATAAAATATATTCATATATATACTATGTCATTACTTTCCGATTTACCTTGTATAAGAACTTATAGGCCGTTTGAAGTATCTTGTTTATCGTTGAAATATTTCACAAAATATACCTGTTATTTTTTTTTAAAAAAAAAGCAATTAAATAATTACTTCAGAGCGTCTGAAAAAGATTATGAAACATTCTCGGAATTCTTTGAATATAAAAGTTATGAAGCCAATAACGGACGCAACAAAATATGGGCCAGGCAAAAAAGTTGAAAATCCCTGAAACTCCTTGCTTATATATAGAAATAATTGAAGATGACGTCTGTTGCAACTCTACTATATGTTTGGAGATAATTTAAATTTTAAATTTGGCAATGACATGACAGTGATTTTTGACGAATTCGTGTTTTTGCTTGGTTGTTTGCGATTATGAATTTTATATAAAGCTAGTTTAGTTAAAAAAAACAGATACTATTGATTAAAGGTTCACATGTATAGACAATGAAAAATTATATATTTCCATGAAAAGAAAGCTCTAGAGTTAACGGAAAAAAATCGGAATGAATCAAGCTCGACTATATATTTTATAAAATTTAATAAAAATATATAAAACAATACTAAGGTATTATGATTTTAGGATAGAAATATAAACCACTCATACCTCGATTTATGCAGTATTTTTTTTGTCTAGGAAAATTTTTATTTCCCTTTAAATAAACTCAATATAAATCTATACATCAATACGATCATTTACTATTCCACATTATGTAAAACACGTTGTTAGATTAACTTTGTCATTCTACTCGTCAGCTCTATCAGCTTTGTGTATTGGTAAGATGCGGGACGGCAGCGGGATGGGGGGGGGGTCTCGTCGCTAAGCGCTGTGTTGCTCTGCGACTGGGAGCAGTCCCGCGTCGTCCATACTGAGTCACTTTTGAAATATATTTTTTTTAATTATTAATCTTCTGCAGCACCCCAAATATTTTACCTAAGAGCCGCCTTTGGTTTAATAACTACAAAAAATATCTGGGTATGTTTTAGACTGAAAAAAAATTAGATGTTGCTCTTCAACTAGTCAGGAAATTGTAAAATATTGTGTTAAAAATTGATCTGAATATGGAACTTGCTCTTAAATTTTAAATAGCCATGTAAAAATTATTGAGTATCAAGGATTTAATATGATAATATTGATCAGATGAGCCAAGGAACAGCTAATGATTGTAAACTTAAATAATCTTTATATGTACTAAGGTTATGATTCAAAGGTTATGATCTTGTTTTTTTTTTAAGGAGCTTTGAACGACAAGGCATATAAAGCAGTTTTTAATAAATCTCTGAGAAAAATGACATAATCTTGATAAGGCAGCTTGGCCCTCGATCTGCATTAGTAACGGCGAACACTAATTTTAAATGGATACTTTTTGTCTGCAAATAAATAAAAATGCATGAATAAACAGGATAAGCATAATTATTTTCAGATTCATAGAAAAAGAGGTCACATCTATTTAAGCATAATATGATAAGACGACTTAAAAATGTGACCTTAGATAATTCAACCATTAATTTCAGCATACGTAAGCTTTTAGATAATGCGGCTCAACGTCTCTGCTAATGATTAATGCTCTAAAAATAATTGACTCCATTAAATTGGCATAATATTTGCTTCAACAGAAACCCAATCTTAATAGTCGAGCAAAACTCAAAACAATTGATAGCTAATATGTATGGAATTTATTATTTATTAATATGATAATGACAATGTATTGTTTTAAAATAGGTCGATGCGAAATTTATGGCAGTATTTTAGCAAAACATACTTATTATAAACGAGACAGTATTTATTATTAATTAGTATTGATAAAATGCCAATCACTTCTGTTCCTATTAAAATAATATATGTGATTATAAAAAAAAAACATCCATATATTTAAACTGCCTCGAATATATTAGATACACAAAATTTGATTAAAAAATATGTGCGATGCTCCAATTTTTGCATTTTTTTTCTGTTATATCAACACACATGTCCTTGACGTATTTTGACATAGATAGCCATATTGGATGCTTACTTTATTTTTGGCATAATTTTTTACGTGTTCATCGATTTTTTCTTGTAGAAAATACTAAGCTCAAAAATATCAACGATAAAATGAATCGGACGTATTTTCGTATGTCATCAATTCTTAACCATGTGTGTGTGTATATAAAATCATCAAGATTTGTTAGTATTAATACATGTGATTCTCAAGAGTATAAGCTAATAATATAATATAAATAAATTTATACTAAAAAATTAAAAATCATTAGATCTGATATGTAATAATATTTTTTTAAATCGTATTTTTTTTATTCATTTAAATATCGCATTTTATTTGCAATCAATGCTTTTATTAAATATGATAATATAATAATTGGATGCTGAATGAAATAAATAAATAAATAAAATTAATTCACGGATTGTAAACCATTAATAATTAATCAAACAAAGAATCCCTTCAGAATAATTTATGATAAAAAGAGTAGCATCGGCCATTTTAATCAGTGCTGATGCATATTCCGCAAGTGACAAGTGCCCAGTTGTGATCATGTAGAGTTCTCTCTTAAATCAAACAAAGGCTTGTTTTTCATCTTAAAAAAATGATGAGAAAATCGATATTGTTTCGCGGTTAATAATTGCGTACATTTTCGTAATCGCCTTTCGCCTAATCTCTCGATTTTAACGAACGGATCGTGATTCAGTTTCGTCGAATATATATTCAATTGCCAAATATGGATGCAAAATTCGTTCATCTGCTCCACTGGCTGCATTCGTCGTGAGCTCACCTAAATGTCGCACACGTATCAAAATTCTAATATTGAAATGATTCAATCGGAAAGAATTTAATTTTGTAATCGTCTGACAGCACTTAGCTCGTGAATCGGAGATGCAGATCTTGCGGACAGTGCGAAAAGTGGAACAGATTCCTAAATCGTACATCGATATTTATCTAGATCTATTTTTTTTTTATTATTTATTTAAACGCTCGGGATATTATTTTATTTAACTAAACTAGCCTGATTTTTTTTATTGCTAATAATAAATATTTATGAATAGAAAATACAAGTACGTGTATGAAACATTGCGGATTTGGTAAGTATACATTTTTTTAACTATTGAATTTATTTTTTACCTAATGTTTATTTTGTATCGGATCCCTCAAGCTCAAGTCATAAAAAAAAATAAGTAAACACCCTTAAATTTTTTTGACACAAATAAAGTAAATAATTAATTAAAAACATATATTTCTTGCAAACTGGTCTATATTTGCTTTAAAATTTCTTGTTCTCCGAACAAAACGGTTTTATTTTTTTAGATGCTTAAATATTAGATTTTTTTTTCTAAATATTTTTCATCGTGTTCGTATATATTTTATTGATAAATTCCAATGAAAAAATATTCGAAAAGACTGATTTTTTTTTAAATAGTTTGTTATCGAATATTATACAAAAAAATTATCAAGCTTTTATGAAGAACGGATTTAAATAATAAAATAATATAGTATTCTCAAATTTTTAGATTTTTTAAGAGACCCGATACTTTTCTCATTAGTTTATCGAATTTATGTTTTTCTTATGAGCTTCAGTTACAGCTAAATACAAAATAATCTGAAGGATCTATCTTAGGTTCAGTTATTTAATTTTTGCATCGGTATTTTGGAAAACAATTCTTATTCTATTGGATAAATTCTGATATTTTCCCTGCATTTTCTGATTAAATGCATCTAATTTTCGACAATACACTTCAGCAATTATAGTATTTAATCCATGCTTTGCGGTTTGGAACTAATGTTAGTTGGTTGAAAGTCATTGCTTAAACCAGGGGTGAGCAACCAGCCGCGGCAATATGCGTAATCATACTCAGGGGCGTACGGTGGTGTTAATGTTGGGTGTGCTAAACGTGGAAAAAAAATATATATAAAAAAATGCAGTTTTTTTTAATGAATTTTATTATTATTACATTAATTCTATTCTTCGGTTTTGCGACATAAATTTTTCAATGGAACTATCGTAGAGTGTGCCCTTCTGTTTTTGTTTTGTGTATTTTTTTCTCAATTGATATTACTCGAAAAAAATCATTAAAAAAAAAACTATATTTTTTTTTATAATTTTTTCCCACATTCAGCACACCCAACATCAAGTCCACCGTAAGCCACTGAATCATAAAACTTTCCCCGTTTTTTTAATAGTATTTATATTAACCTAACTATGCCGATATTTAGGACCGCAAGTTTTGATTTTCCTCGAATAATTCTTTTAACATTTTCCACTCTGTGGAAAGAGTGGAAAAGCCGACACGTATGATATTTTGGCAAAAAAATTGTACCACAATTGTTTTTTAATTAATTTATTTAAAAAATGACTTATATTGAATAGAATATCAGATCAAACCCTATAGATGTATCTTATTCATTTTACCAATGATTTTTTTTATATACGTAAAATAAAACTAATGAGAGTAGAACGGAGATTCGACAAAAACTTATCTATATTATATAGAGTGGAAAGGGTTAATATAACTCTTATATATCACAAACTTTTTTTATTTATCTAAAAAAGTCTAAAAAATAAATATTATAAGTAATCATTGACATTTATTGTCCACAATTGCGAAAAAAAATAAAAACCACAGTACTCGCTTATGAAGCTACGTTTTGTAGCTAATGTTTTTCTCGCTCGCATCCATTACGATGTGCCAAGAGCGATTGAAACGTATATTAGTGACACGTGCCGCGAGAATTTGGCGGTCGGTCTACCGGCGGCATGTCCTCGGTCTGCGGCGGGATGTCGTCGGGTGTGCGTGTCATTTACGCGTCATATTAATTACTAGAAACATCGACCAAATTTTTAAGCATATGAATAACTATAATTATTCTTTGAATAATGCATTTCTTAGAAAAATATCATCAATATAATGACTTGAAATGCTTGGGGTCTATTTTCCATTATTCGGACTTCGGACTACGCGGATGGTTTCAAGCCGCCATGACAGACCGGTTAATATATCTGTATTTATTATACGAGGTTTATTTTGGTAATATTGAGATACATTGAGTTCATTATTCAGTGTTTGTATTATCTTGAGTTTCTTACACACGACATTTTTAAATTGGTAGCTGGCCCTTCGCTAAAAAAGGTTGCTCATCCCTCACTTAAACTATCTGTATATGGAAATCTTAAGCTTTATGCAGTGATTATTGGGGGCCTAATTGGGGCCTCCAATACCTTACTCATTATTTTATAGAATTTATTTTTGATTAGTTTCAGCCTCACTTCTTAGCACAAGATAAATTTAGTGTTTCTATAATAAATCATACGCAGAAGTCACAGCCATTTAAAATATGGATAAAAAAAGTATTAATTACGTCTCGTTATGAGGCGCATTAAAAACAAATGTCACTAGCTCAAAGAACATATTAGTCATAAATTAAAATAAAAACAAACGTTTAAAATGTCCAGATATATTAAATATAATCTATAAATCTCATATACATTTTTACACATTTTTAACAATGCCAATAACAGGGTGTGAAGCTGAAAGAGCTTTATCTAAACTCACATTTATACAAAATAAATATATATCGTCTACAAGAGTTGAATTATTTGTCTATTTTTTTTTTAGCAATTTTAAGCAATTAGAGAATATGTCAGGCTCATATGTAGAATATAATTTATAGCATAATATTAGACAACCAACACCCTTTAATTATATGTTACTAGGGGGTTCTGAAATGTAATTAGTCCTAAAAAGTAACGATCGATGATATCTTGTGAGATTTTAGCCCATTTTTCAGTTAAAAACGTCATTAACATAATTTTTCTGATGAGTTTTCCGGATGTTTTATGCATATATTGAGAGTTTGATCCAGATCTTCTATAAACGTTGATAGTTTTTTTTTTCAATGTCAAACAATGGGACAAGAAATAAACATATTTAACATATTTACACCAGTGTCAGAAGTAAATAGACGCACGAAAAAAAATCGGTTTTACGACTTCAATTGTGTCGGTGGTTCTCACATCTCAGGCTTTATATATTTTATTTTAGGTAGACAGGACCCTTGAGCAGCTAGAATTAATAATCAAATGCATTTCCGAAAAGTCCTGGGTTCTAGGATCGCTAGAGATTGATAGCTCCTCATGCGGCAGAATTATCGAGCACGATGTAAGCTAATGAGATTAAATCTAATTAAATATATCATTATCGCGTAACTGCGATCCAGGTCCCGATCGATGATCCAGGATGATCCAGGTCACGATCGACATACTTTTATGCATTTATTTTTATTTTAAGCACATTGTTTGCTCTCATGCTTACATTAGATTAATATGAATCATCACTTAATATTTAATCATAACTTATTATCTTATAATTAAAAAATTCTGAGTCATAAATGCGTCGATAAAATTCACTAACAATTCATCCATTCATTCGACGATAACGCATTCGACTCTCTTGTTTATGGCATAACGGAAAAATAAATTAAGTTTATCATAGATGTCACTGGAGCAACGGTCAAGCGATTTCGTACCCTTTATACATATTATAATATTAGTATTCTTTATGCATAATATTTTAAGCTCAGTTTGAATATTATTATAAATCAGCTCGATTTGATATATTATATTATTCGTTTAAATTTGCATTCCTACCATATCTTTATTAGTCCAAATGATATATTTAGACTCGCTCTCATCTAAATCTTTATATGAAATAATATTTGCCTTTTAAGCATCTAAAATCAGGATATAAACCATTCAGAGTATCAGATTTTCGATAACTTAACGCCTTATTATTTGATAGCCATTATATTTTCTGTAATATGAATCAGTGAGTCTAAATTTAATTATTTAATCAAAAATGACAACAGAATCTGAAGCCAAAACATTAAAATCAGGAATATCAGATGAATTTGTACCTGAATTTCAAGGGATAGATATTACTAACGTTTATTTGAAAGACATTTTGTCAGATGATCAATATAATATTATCAACACTGCTTAGTGTTCGATTTATCGCAAAGTATTATGGTATGATATCATGGAAGAACTGTCCATATGGCCAGATTGTGTGGCGCACACCGGCGCCGCACAGTGGGGTAAATCATGAATTCTACTGCCAAAAATGGAAAATAATAGATAAAGCATTGAAGTTTAATATGACATTTTTTTTAATATTAGTGTACTTTATTTAATAAGGCTTTACCACTATCAAAAAATGCAATAGAAATATTATCGAGTATATCTTTACAGTTTTTAATTGAATATTAATGCTATATATATCGTATATAATAATATATAAATAATTAGCAATTAAGTTAATATATTTTCCATTTTTGAAAAAAAATATTTGATAATCTAAAATTTGTACTTTGGCTGGGTTTTTAAATGTAATCACGGTTCGCCAGAATAAAAGTAGTTATGCCAATACAGAGAAAAAATATTCATTATTAACGGAAATAAACAAAATCTTGCAATTTTATTGCGCTTTTTGACTGAATGCATTTTTAATCACGCTAGGACAAAAAAAAGCGAGCGATATATTTGCCGAGCATCATATTCAATTGAGTATATCTTTACGATTTTTAATTGGACATGTTATATATACCATAACAACACTTTTTGAACATATTTTTTTATATATCATAAAATCAGAAATCTACAAAAATATTATTTTTTAGTTAATACATAAAGTTATATAATACATAACTGTTATTTTTAAATATTTTTTGAAACATATTTCAAAATGTTATTATTTGATATGAAAGAATATATTTTCGTCCATATTCACTCTAAAATTCATAACTCTAGCTCAAATATTAAAGCAGTTTCTGATTTATTTATTATTCATATTTATTAGCTAATCAAACTAGTTTTTCTTTGTATCCGAGAAACTTACCTTTATTTTCGGAACTATTGGTTCGTATCTCAAATTTTAAAATATGACTCGACAAATAAGAGATGTCGCTAGAATTTCGAATCGAAAACATCTGAAATTACTCTATAGGCATTTTTTAAAACGATGCAACAGTTTGGCATATGTGATATATATATAAATTTTGCGCATCAGAGCGTTTAAGTCAATGTATAAATATTTAAAAATCCAAGAGACATCTGTTGAGAGCGTGTTTAATTATATGGAAGTAGATGATAAATTATTTATATATTATTTATCACCGATAGTTGGATTGATGACTTAAATTATCGAATAATTAAATAATACTCACCGAAAAATTGTTTCTGATGCTCATATATTTTTATTCATGATTAATGTTTCAGGATATTATGTGCAGACGCAAGATGCAGATTCAGGTGAGTTTAATTTTTTTTTTAAATATTATATAGGCATATGCGTTATGAGTGTTTAACCTTTAAGATCGCAGTGATTTCATATATATATATTTCAAATTTATGAATTCAATTGAATACATATATTTTTAATTATCGGCTGCTTGTGCAATAAATATACGCTGCATCTTATCGTGTAACAGATTAGGCTGCCATTTTGCAATAAATTCGCATAATACACACGGGTAAAAAATAAATAATAAAACAAATTCGTTTCTTTTCAGTTTGATTTAATTTACATTACACACTTGTTGCAGTCATACTCAAACACAGTGTGATTGAAATACAATTAAAGATTAATTACATTAGATTTAAACTGGGTTAGTAATTAAAAAAAAAAGAAAGAGTATTGCAAATTGGACACGATCAGTTACAAGGGCAATGTGTAACCATGTGGCCTATCTGCAACGCTTTTTTTTCTTTTTTTTTTCTCAAAAATTTTGTGTTGATCGCAAAAATAAATTAATAACCTCGAGATCCTCGACATCAACATCATTCTCTCGTCATTCATGCACAGCGTATAGGAAGCTCTATAATAATATATATATTTTTTTTTTAACTATTTTTAATCACAATAATAGTTTTTTTTATGTTTTGCCAAACGAGAAGGAAGCGTGCCCCTCCCCGAAAATGCTTGTAATAAATTCAAAATTTCGCAGCGTGTGATCGAGATAAATACACTTTTTTTTGTTAGTATATATATGTAAAATAATAATATAAAATACAATAATAATAACATGAAAAATTTATATACAATGAAAGATGCGACAGTCGTGTGGGGAACATTATCCGATCGAAGAATCGAAAAAAATTCAATCAACAGTCACTTTGATCCAATCCCCCGAATTCGTCGACCGAATTTATGTGTAATTTTTTTTTTATGCTTTTTTATGTCGTTGTAAAATTATCTCTCAACGATCCCCCTTAATAATAGTAATAATAATAATAATAATAATAATTAATGAAATGGTGCTAATTTTAAAAGATATGCATGGTGGGTGTCTTTTTTTTGGATGAGCCCCTCAACGATTTAACAGAAGGATTTGGCCTTGAGTTTGTTGATGGCGTTGTTGAGGTGGAGAAGTTCGGTGTTGAGCTGTGTGACGAGGGTCTCCAGGCTGGTGACCGAGTCCAGTACCTCGACGCGCTCGGTGTGAGGGTTGAATCTCACCTCGAACGGACGGGACATGGTCGAGACCCACCTCCTGAAAATGGTAAACGACCAGTTTAGCATTGCGGGTCGCAGTGGTGTGTGCCACCGTTGCCGTCGCACTCACCTGAACTTCTCTTTGGCGTCTTCGAAGCTCTCGGCAACGTAGTAAATGGGTTGGTACTCTTGGTCCTGATAGGGCTGGACGGACGTAGCCGCCGGCTCGAAGGCCCTCAGCTCTGGCTTGTCGCTCAGCGCGTGAAGCAGCTCGCCATAAGATGAGAGCAGAGCGGCGCCGTACGCCTTCACTTGAGTGTTCTCTTTGCAGAGACCGAACTCAACGGTGAACCAGTACACCTACAATCAACCAAATACAATTTATGCCATCTACGTATCGAAAGGAGTACGCGGCCGTTGACAACGCATGCGACATGTACACGATAATATATGCATATGAAACTCGCAAAAAGCGCCGCTCGCATAATTCATACGACTTACGGTAGAGAGCTTTTCAATTTCGGCGTCGGACGCTCCGAGGGACGCCAATCCAATTTCCTGCGAGAACTGGGCGAATCCCGGATCGGCCAACAGCGGCATGTGACCGAGGAGTTCGTGGATGCAATCGCTGAAAATTATTTCAAACATCGATCAGTCGGCCGGGTAATGGAATTATCGAGCGCCATTATCGAGTGCCGTCGGGTCCATTTGGGACGCACCTAGGAGGCCCTCTATTAAACCCCCTAATGGCATCGGTAATTGAAACTCGAGCACGCTCCGCGCACAGGGTGTTGCGCTCGTATATTAATATATAATAAATTGATGCTTACGGTTCTGGGGTGTGGTATGGGGAGTTTCCGTGCCTGACGTATTGGGTGGACTGGAAGATCCTGAAGGCGAGCGACGCGAGGAAGTCGCGAGCGGTCAGCAGACCGGCTGCCGGCCGCAGGGTGAATCCCGTGTGCTTCCTGAGGAAGTTGCTAACTTCTTCCAGCTGAGGTATGCGGTGGGGCACGAAGATCTGATCGGCCTGGAGCATGGCAAACACCTTGCGGTACTCCAAGCAGGCGTGCTTCGGCATCAGGTCGAGCACGGTGTTGAAGACTCGGCTCCATGTGGTGTTTTCGGACTCGGTGTATTCGATGTAGGGGATCGGGTCTCCGTATTTGTAAGCGAAGGCGATCTCGGCGATCGTCTTCCTGCGTTCTCTATATTCCTTGTCGGCGAATCCTGGATGATTCATGTCGAGCTCGGGCTCGTACTTGGTCATCAGATGGTTGCAGCTGTCCAAGTCCGAGGCGTGCTTCGGGAACCACGGATCCTTGGCCGACAGATTGTTTTCGCCGAGGAGGTTGACGCCCACGAACGAAGACGATTGACGAAGGGCGCGGATCAGCTGGAGGAGATTGGCGCGCGACATGTTGACGCTGACGAGGACGTCGAACAACACCCCGTCAGTTTTCGAAGGCCTCGTCTCCAGATGGCTGACGACGCCCTTGTAATTCTCGATGGTCTTGAGGATGCGTCCGAGGGATCCCATGCCGTCCTTCATGCGCAGCATCAGCGCGGCCTTCTGCGAGGCCTGCTCGGCCTCCGAAGACTCGCTGGCCGCATTCTGAAGGATGACCTCTTCCTCGGTCAAGCCGGAATCTAAAAATAAATATAATTTTCAGCATTTTATTCTCGGTCCCCATCGGCGAAATAATCCAGTCATAAATTGCGAGGTTAAAGAATAAAAGGTCCCGCCGCTCATCGGATTATCTTATGAACAATGGATGAGGTTTCACTCCAGAAGAATCTAAAAGGCTCTCCCGGCATTAAATTTGATACGGCACTAATGGATTCCGCAGGATCAATATTAAGTGGCTACGTGGTCTCGAAAATCAAATAATAATAAAAAAGAAAATGAAATACACTAACCGTCTTCGATTGGCGACGGCTGCTTTACGGATTCCTGCTCTCCGTCCACTGGTACATCGGCTAACATGCAAAATTATAACAGAAACGAAATAAAATAAAAACAATTAAACACAACATGGCTACGTCTAAAAATAAGCAACGTCTAGAGGAGTGAAGCAGGTGTTACTACATGTCCTTACCCAGGCCGCCATTACTGGCCTCGTCCTGTAATTTAGTCTCTTCGACTGTCGGTCTTTCCAATTGTATTTTTTTTTCAATGTGCTCTTGGGCGTGTGCATGAATGATTTCACAATCCAAACTCGAATCTAATGCGAAATTAAAAATGAAGTGCAAAAAAATTAGAGTGTAAAAAGCGACTATTATACAAAATAAAAAAGAAAATCGTGCACTACAGATCAGAGACAAAGAGAGAAAGAGAATTAAAACAAAAAGGAAAATGCGGTCCTTGCGAGTACTTACCGTTGGCCCTTTGACGGGCCTCTTCGAGTACGCTTTGCTTGGTCTGTTTGACGACCAAGGTCTCGAAACGGGCATCGTCCACCAAAGAACGACGGCGTGATGGATATCCGTTCTGAAAATAATAATACATGAATATATGCATATATATAATATTAATATATGGAGAGCGGTTCGTAGAAAGGAAATGTACTTAAAGTTGAGGCTTTGTCGCCTAAAAGCCCCAGGAGACAGTTCTATAAGCGCAAATTGAATTCCTTTGTGCGATTACATCATGCATCGAAGCACAGTGTTAAATATATTATTATTATTATTGTTAAATATTGAGATTTTCGCTGAAAAATCGGGCGCCAATTGAATTATCTGCTCTTAATTGCTGGAATGTCTCTTTGTGGAGTCCTCGTAGCACATCCGGTTTCCGACATTTCTATCGCCTTTTACTGGGATTTGATTTCCTGAACGTTCCGGCGCAAAGTGGCCCCCATTACTCGCGCCATTACCGAGCGCCGGAAACGGCACTATTCCCCGGAACCCCCAGGGCTGTTCAACCGTACACTGCCAGAGAGATAAAATAAAAATTGCTATATAATTTATCGGACGACGGTCCCGGGGGAAATCTCCGCGGGCTTATTCAATCGCAGGGATTTGAACAAAATACATAATCGATTCGAGAGAGAAATATTGTCTACGTGATCTTGGACATGTGTTGCGTGAATAATCACGTTGCCACATCAGCGTGATCCGTTGGTTTTTTGCGAATTGCTCAATTTTTCAATTTTTCCGTGCCGTACCTAATTTAATTAATTTATTTTTACGGCCTGTTACGACGCCGCTTTGTGTATAACGTAATCGTCGTAATTATTTTCATTTTTTTTTCCGTCGGCAGATTCTCGCTTTCACCGAGGAAAGTTATTGCGGCGGCGCTTCGATTTGTTGTTTAATATATATATTTTTTTATCCGCGTACGAAAATCGATTTATTGCGCGCTCGGTCAATGTCAATGCTGTGCTTTAATAATAATAACAGCGGCAAAAAAATCACGGTCGGGGTCTTACTGTTTTATTGATGGATGTATTTATTTATTGTTTGTTTCGGGCATGAGCAATGTCGGTCATATATGTCATCATGCACTCGAGCGTTGCCCAAGTGGCTCCGAGAAGTGACCGACTTCCTACTGTCAAGTGCACGCCGAAAGAGAAATTGGTTTCTGACAGATGAGCCGCCATCGTGAGTACATTATGCCATCGCGCAGGTATTACCGAAAAAAAAAATATTGCAATAGCGTCGATTAAGCGCATCTGGTGTTGCAACGCGCGATTGCAGCCGATCGAGAGTACAGAATCGGGATGGGGATCTCGGCTGGGATTTCTCCGCGGGTTCGGTCCATTTGTTTGTCGTAATGCAACCAAGGTCTGTGTCGTTCAACCCGTTGACCGATCATGAGCAGACGGTGCATTTTTCAACCTGGGCAACCTTGGAGGGCCGTGCGTGCCCGTCCGCCGACGTCTAATTGCGCTCGCCCGTCCGGATAATAAATCTTTATCGGATAATCGAAGCGTATTTGCATCCGAGAGCGTTAGGAATCGACGAATGAAAATGTTAATTTTTCGCGGAAAATGCTATTTTATCGCGATAATAATATAATGATATGACGCGATTGTTAAATCGGAATGTTAGCAGTGATAGTAATTGCAACCGGTTAACCTTCGGGGGATGTTATGCCGGTGTCTGGATTGTAATTCGAGTACGCAATTCGGAAGTAGAGCGGTGCGACCGACGGGGACAAGGTCGTCCGGTGCAACAGGGCGTAAGCGACGCCGTAGAAAAATCGCGGCTAAGAAAAAGGATCTAATCTGATCGATCACGGCACGTTACCTCGATACTGTACGACTTCTTGATGGCGAACATCTCGCGGTTCTTCTGGGCTGCTGCTACTGCCATCATCTTGGCGGCGTCTCTGTCTTCTTCTTCTAAAACTGGGTTAACACTCGATAGTACGCGGAATCGGCCGATTCGATTTGTGAGGAGCCTGACGCGGGCGTCACTGCTACTCGTCTCTGAAGGAAATTATAATTCGCAACGTCTACGGAAGCTCTCAAAATTCGACCACGGGCTTGTGACTGAAGCTCGTCTGTCGGACTATGACAAAGCAAACGACTACGTTGATGCTGGGGACTTCACCGGCCGATCGCAAACAAATCAATGTATTGTCACGGGCCGGACCCGTCGGTTAAATAGTAGCGGGCACCACCCCCCACCCGCCGGCGCCCGCCTTTCATCGCGCGTCACGCGGGAGAGAGCCCCGCCGCGGGGGACGCGGGGCGGCGGGCCGGAGGGGGACCCGGGGAAGGCGGCGCGGGGCGAGGCCGGGGGTAGCGAAAAAAAATCACGCCAAAAAAATCACCATAGTCACAATAATATTCGTAGTCGGTGCCGATCGGACGAAACACACGACTGACTCCAAACAAATCGAGATCGATCGCGTCAATTAGAGTCGATCGCCGACGCTAATTGACGAATTCCCAGAATTAATCGCGACACAAAATTAATGCGGATTTCCCGATCGTTTTCGGTAAACGTATTTGTTTTTTATTCAATAAATCTTCAGCCCGGTTTTACCGATGTGCATAAGGACAACCACAAAAATTACCAATTGTTAATTTTCCTGGTCGTTTACAGCAATATTATACTGTCTACTCTGTATATTAACGACTCATTAGATTAGGGAGAAGTCGCAGAAATTTTATTTTTTACCGTAAATTCGTTCTAATTTGTCATAAAATCATCAAACCGTAAAATTACACATATTTTTATAAACAAACTTGTCATAATTCTAATTGAATTTTATCAATTAATTAAATAAAAAACATATAATATATAGTTTATGTTATGATATTTTAAAAGAATTACTTCGGTAATCGGGAGAATTAAAGAATTTTTGATCGAAAATATCAACTTTTCTGAACAAACAGATTTATCCCGCAAAATTCCACATATTTTTATAAACAAACTTGTCATAATTCTACCTGAATTTTATCAATTAATTAAATAAAAAAACAGTATTCGATGATCTAAACATATAATATATAGTTAATGATACGATTTTTTAAAAGAATTACTTCGGTAATCGGGAGAAATAGCAGGAATATTATTTTTGATCGAAAATATCAACTTTTCAAAACAGATTTATCCCGTAAAATTTCACATATTTTTATAAACAAATTTGTCATAATTTTACCTAAATTTTATTAATTAATTAAATAAAAACGATCATTCTATGACCAAAACATATAATATATGGTTTATGAAATGATTATGGAAAAGAATTACTTCGGTAATCGGGAGAAATAGCAGGAATATTATTTTTGATCGAAAATATCAACTTTTTAAAACAGATTTATCCCGTAAAATTTCACATATTTTTATAGACAAATTTGTTATAACTCTACCTGAATATATATAGTTAATGATATGATTTTTTAAAAGAATTACTTATCGGCAATCGGGAGAAATCTCAGAAATGTTATTTTTGACCGAAAATATCACCTTTTCATAACAAACAGATTTATCCCGCAAAATTCCACATATTTTTATAGACAAACTTGTCATAATTCTACCTAAATTTTATTAATTAATTAAATAAAAAACATATAATGTATGGTTAATGATATGATTTTTTAAAAGAATTACTTATCGGTAATCGGGAAAAATCGCAAAAATGATATTTTTTACTGAAAAATGATTTATCACGCGAATATATTATAAAAAAAAATTGTCATAATATGACACATTTCTACCTGAATTTAATTAAATAATTAAATAAAAAACGTTCGCATTTAAACGTTAGTTTAGAAAAGAATTACCCGTTTCCTATTGAACTTTTTACGATCGTTTGTGTATATGGATATTGTGACAATATGTAAACATGAACGACATTCATGTAATCTAAATAATTACAGGCCGCTGGGAAGGATCAATAACGATAATAAATAATATCTCGACTTATTATATTCTTCGACGCCTCTGTAATAAATTCTTCAATGTATTCTAATGCTAATCAATTGTTTCCGTGTATTTATTTAAAAATAATTGATCACGTAAGATTGAGATCGGGATTCGTTTTGACTGAAATTTTTTTCGGTCAAAATGACTTTTTTGATATTTTTGCAACTTTTTGGAATGGAGATACATTTTATAACCTTTTTATTGTCCACGATTATAAATCAATCTAAGTTATCCTTGAAGATATGCCCGCAAAAAATTGAATAATTGATTTTGAGCGTTTTTTCTCGTGATGCAGTGGTTTTTGTTCTCAACTCATCATCCAAAAAAATAAATAAACAACTGCGCCGCCGATTTATGGATATTTTTTTTATCGCAATCTGCAATAAAAATAATAATAAAAATAGAAAGTCCACATATGACATCATTGTCATGTCGTATGTATGTGCAAATCTAATGCTTTTACCAATTATATTACTGGGTCAATTTTATCCACGAAGGTCGTATCAATGTTAGTTCAAAAAATTATAACATATTGCAAAAGCTGTGTTATATATATTCGATGTGACGTCATTGCATCAAGTAATTTTTATAACCAAAGCTGGTTTACGTTAATAAATATATATCACCATTTTCCTCAATTGCAATTCATTGGTTCTGGGTAAGGAAAATCTATTAAATTTTGCCAAGTAAATTTTGACGATGAAAAAATTGATTATGCCAATTAATTGATTGTCAATTTATTTATTAGATCAATAAGAAGCGGATATTAAATAGAACGCATTTTTTCATCATGAATCATAGCGATAAAAAATATATATATCAATAATACGGAATAGGAAAAGCGAATAGGATACGAAATTGGATTAAAATCCGGCAGATAATTAAATTTTCCAGAGGGCATCGAATCATTCATAATCAATGTCCATTGAGACGGTCGGCGATTTGTTTCAATATTGCATTACTGCAAAGTTTATTTTACCGGAAAGGTTAACAAACCATTTACTAATAATATTATAAGACGTTGGCCTCGATTCAAAAATATATATAAATATATATATATTATTGTAAAACAATATATTATTCATTGTCGATGATACAGTATGGACCGCGTTGCGAAATGCGCATTTTTTTCGTTGTTGTCGAAATTATTACCGAAATTTAAAAACGTTCCATATATGCGTAACACTTAAATGCTGAAATTAATTTTGTAATTTATTAATTAGTCGATGAGGTCTTGAGCTAAAAACTAGTGATATTTTTGAGAATCGACTAATGGTTTTTATATTGCAAAAAGCATATTTTATCTTACGTACGGAGACGATTGTTTTATCACAATAAATTTGAGATAAACATATTTTTTTTAATGTGATGCAATACTATGATGAGATTTATATTTTTATTAATAATTCAGTAGATTTATTAAGAGTCCTTGAGTTAGAAATTAATTTAAATTAAAGGTAACACTAAATAAATTCACGTTTTCATATGGTGACTTTTTTGGGCTTGATGCTAATTACATTTTACAGGCTCTTACGCACTCACACAAGCTTGAAATCGCGTTTTTTATTTTAGCTAGTGCATAGCTAGTGTCTACAAAAGATTTTCTGATTTAAAGAAAATTCGTGGTAAAACATCTATGGCTTTTGTAGTTGTTTCAAGAGGAGAACAAAATAAAAATTCATCTTTAACGGCGACGGTTTGAAACCAATGACTCTGGCCGATGGGGTCTATTTTGTATGAAAATAGTTTCTCGTTTATCACAATATCTTCGTTCATATTGCTCTTTGTCTATTCTAGTCGAGTCAACTTCATCTCTATATACATATTTGCAAAAGTACTTCCATGTTTCTATATTTTTTTTCATTTCCGTGATTTCTGCTTCTTTTTCCATTTTCAATGACACATGATTTAGTTTTATAATCTTTAGCGAGCAATCTCACTTTTCGGAATAAGTGTTTCAATTCAATTTAGAAGCTGCAGGAAAAGCATCCGACTTTATCCAATAAAAAATAATAAAATCACCGATGAAAAAATGAAACAACTGAATTTGGATGTACTTTTGCATCCCCCGTATTCGTTAGACATAGTACCTTCAGATTTTTACTTATATACGGATTTCTCACCACAGAGACATTATACCCTGGGAAGGAAAACCCTAATCTGTTGACCAATAATTGTTCTAGTGTTGATACTTTCGCTCCTCTTCCTTCATTCTAGGGGAGGTCTTTCCCACAATGAAAGGATTGCTATTGCGTGACAGGGCTAATAATCACTTGCGACCGACTACTTGAGACTCGTTTTGGGCAGATGGTGCATATAAATATATGCCTGTGCCTGGAAACAGTCGAGAGGGTAAACTCAGATACCAACAAGGTAGAAGATGTACGTCCAATGCCAGTAATGGCCAAGAGAGGGAAACTCTTTACAAAAAACCGCATACCAAGACGGCTTGGGTCCCCGCGGCATGGACAAGAAAGGGGAGCCCTCACGTCACGTGTGAGACTCAGGTTCCTTTGGCCTCAACTGCCATTCGAGAGTTTGGTAAGGCCCATGTCCTCAGCGAGTGAGAGCCGTGTGGTGGCAAATGATGATGATGATGATGATATATATATCGTTAAAAAAAGCGCAGATAAAGTTAAAAATCATTCAGGTTTATAGTTCGCATCGAAACTCTCTAGTTTTCATAAGAAGATGAGGTATAAAAAAGGTGTACTATCATCATCATCATTTGGCATCCACGAGACACTCACTCGCGGATCTTACCAGACTCTCTAAAGGTAGTTAAGGGCAAATCAGTTGAGGTCTTACAATGGTACGAGTACTCCTATTTTACGTCATGTTATGCGGTTTTTTATAACGAGGTTTCTTTTTCTTGGCCATACCTGACATTGGACGTGTATCTTTTAGCATTAGTGGTATCGGATTTTACCCTCCTTACTGTGTCCGGGAAAATGGGAAGGGATTTGTCTCAGTATTGTTTTCATTTTGTCTAGGGGTTCCGGCGTGACGAGTCACAGCTAGCATTAAACTAGTTGCGCAATAGCAATTCATTCACCACGGTAAGAACCTTTTTAAAGAAGAGATACCTTAACATAAAAGTATCGAAACTAGGTCGATTATCGACTTTTACTTAAAGGTTTTCATTCCCAGGATGTATTAGTTTTTTTGGTGAGAAAAAGAGAGATTTGCATTAGAAAATTGTCCAAGTAGTAGTGAATTTTTGTCAACTTTTAACTACTTGTTTATATCGGTTGATTTGATATTTTGAATGGTTTGGTTTATTGGCAAAAGGTTGCTAAGCATTAAATGTGTGGTAACTTATATTTAAATGTTAAGGTTTTTTCTTCTCAAGGGATAATGGCACTACTGATAAGAAAACTTGAACAATATATTCCTCTTCTTCATGTATTGTTTCCGATTTCAGATGTAGTCGATCTACTAATTTTTTTATATTAATATTTAGAACAATTCTAGAGCTATGAAATCTGTTCAGTAACGAATGTTGTGCAACTACGACAGCTTTCATTTTTTTAATCACCGCTTTCCTTCTAATTATACATCCATGATGGTCTGAAGAAGGAAAACCTTGTTCCACGAATGACGTGTAATAAGAATTCAATTTTATAACTCTTTACTGTGCAAAAGCTCCATCTTCTAAAGAAGTTGATATATAGTTATATGGACAATATCATGTTTCTTAAATTTTCACAAGGAAAAGATAATCTAACTTCTATTCATCTTAGGCTTAAATTTGAATAAATTCTTTAGGAATTTAGTCTTTATCTGAAGCAGAGGATTATATCCGCGGAATACGAAGGCTAAGTCATCATATCATTGCTAAAAAAATATTTTTTTCAAGTTAAAAATCATCTAAATTATCAAAACACGTGTTGTTCACAATCATAATACATCCGAGGCAGATTGATTTCACGCATGTAATAAAAATATTATTTTATTGCGTTTAAACACATTTTGAACTATGCTTATATTTTCTTCTATTTTATTTTTGCGTAAAAAAATTGGCGGCGGATTGATTTCACGCATCCAGGATTTATTCGCGTTTTATGATAATTATGCAATCCTTTCATTGTGTTCTTATTATCATCTTAGTTAATGATAAACGTAGCAACGCAAAAAATAAATTCCATTAAAATGATTGAATGCGTCATATGTTTTTCCAAGGAGTTTCCGGAACCGTTTGACAAATGTCATTCGGCGATCGAATTTCGACCAAAAAATTGACCGCAGAATTTTTGTTAATTTTTTTATCGCACTCGGAAGAATTTCCCGACGCTTGTTTTGTGTCCCCTGATCGGCATTTGGAACAAGGTTGGAACAATATGAAAATGCTATTGACACTTAGGACTCGAAGTGACGATAAACCGAGTTTTAGCCGCGTATTGATTATTCAAATTACAGAAATGTGTATTTGATAATGATTTGGAATTAATCGCTGATTATAATATTGGCATTAGATAAAGTGACAGGCCAGACTGCTCGCTGGCTCGCATCAGCCTAGTCATAATTCTTACGTTTCTGACATAAAAATCGTGGCATTAACCTGAATTTCATCCTCGCGGTATTCCAAACACTAATAAATAAATGCGTTTTAATTATTAAAAATTGGCATAGATGCGCCTTTCAGAGACGCGCGTTTATTGTCATTAAAAAGGTTAACGATCGCTGACGTGCGCCGCAAATTATTCTCATAGACAGAATGCCACCGTCGCACTATGGGATAGATCTTGAATTCTACTGCCAAATATGAAATGTATGAATATTTTACGAAAATTCGATTTCACTGTTTTTTTCAAATATTATTTTACTGTATTTGTTAATATTGGGTTCTAAAGTTAACCAGTTAAAGTAGTATCAAATTCAATCGAGTATATCTTTACAGTTTTTAATTGACGCATACCAAGACGGATTGGGCCACCGCGGTATGGACATAAAAGGGTAATCCTCATCCCATTGTGAGACTCTGACTCCCTTGGTATCGACTATTGGGGCAGACATTCATATAGTTTTAACTAAAAACCAAATCAATCGATACAAACTAGTAAACAAAATTCTACAAAAATCCATTACTACTAGGACACTCTTAAATTTTAATATCTCTTTATCCCACCAAGATAATCAATACACCCTTAGTAGGAAAACCCTTAAATTGAGGTCAATAATCGACTTAGTTTTGATACATGTTTTACTCTTCTTCTTTACTAGGAGACCTCTTCTTTGAAAAGGTCCTTGCCACGATGAAAGTGTTGCTATTACGCAACAAGGTTAATGCTAGCTGTGATTTGTCACGCTGGAATCCCTGGAGAAAAAGAAAGCGAATACCGAGACAAAACCCCTCCCACTTGCCTGGGACACAGTACCTAGGGTAAAATCCTAGCAATGGTAGAAGATACACGTTTAATGCCAGCAATAACCAAGGAAACTCTTTATAAAAAAACGTATATCAAGAGGGGTTGGGCCACCGCGGTAAGGACATAAAAGGATAGTCCTCATCCCATTGTGAGACCTCGACTCCCAATGGCATCGACTATCATTCAAGAGTCTAGCAAGACCCAATCACTAGAGTGAGTGTCTCGTGGCTGGCAAGTGATGATGATAATACAATATATTGGTATACCGAAAGTTCTGTCCGTTTTTAGAATAAAATAAAATAATACATTTTTTCATACCTTGAATAAACTTTATTGGATAATATAATTTCCATCATTATTTATGACTTCTTGCCAGCGAGATGGAAATTTGTATATCCCATTTTTAAAATATGCTTTAACCAAGAGGCAAAAATTGAATAAGTGCTTGTTTGATATATTCTTTTTGATTTTTTTTGCCTTGCAAAAAAAATGTAAGGACCGAAACATCATGATAATCGGAGGGTGCTAGCTCCAGGGAGTATGGTGGATGGGACAGAATTTCCCAGATTAGCTCTGCGAGTTTCTGACGAGTCCCCAAAGCAGTATTTGGCTTAGCATTATCATGAGACAGGATGATATCCTTCCTATTGAACATCGCCGGCCGCTTTTCTTGGAGTGCTGTTTTTAAATTATCCAATTGCTGAGAGTACCTCTCCGAAATTTATCTTTTCGTTCGGCTTCAACAGCTCAAAATGTAGTCGATTGTGCCTGGTGGCCGGCTATCCTCAACAAGCTTAAAAATCGTAGGATCTCGTGCAACCTGTACGCTGTCATTAGCAGCTACTGCAGTGACAGGATTATAATAATGGATGCTGGTAGTGAAGTCATCACCTCACCGATCACTATGGGATGCCCGCAAGGATCGGTCCTAGGCCCTCTTATGGAATATCATCTTTGACGAAGTATTGAGGAAAAGGACATCCTCTCTGAAATTGGCGATCGGGGAAAAACTAATCGCCTTCGCCAGCTCCAAGTGCTTCGCTGTTATCGTTAAGGGCTCCCTCAAGAGGCCTCTGCTTGTTGGCTTTCCCGACGGAATCAATTTCTCTATTAAACCAGCGGGTCGATACCTAGGTGTCACACTAGATGGCAACCTGGGATGTTGACTCACACGAATCAAATTGTTGAGAAGGCCAAACACTCTATAGGTTGTTTCAACCGCCTTGCGGGAGCGGACTGGGGATTACGTTACCCCATGATAAGACGATACTATATGTGCATCTTCATCCCCGTCATAACATACGCCAGTAATTTTTGGGCCAACCGGGCTAGTCTATCTCTGGTTCGGAGACGCCTTCTTTCAGGTTAAAGACTCCCGCTTATCGCGCTGACCAGGGCCTATAAGACTGCCTCTACAGCGGTTCTGTCGGTCCTTGTCGGCGTTCTGTTACTCGACTTGGAACTCCAGATCCGAGCTGCGAGCTGGTTAATCTCTCATGGCTATCGAGCACGTCTTGGGGACCAGGGCATTCTCCCGACCGACGTTGAAGCTTTGGACCAAGCCGCATTCAAGAAGAGACTCCAAAATATCGCGTTAAAGATATGGCAATCCCGTTGGTCTGCTGAGTGTACGGGTAGAACTGGTTTCCGGTTCTCCCCCAATGTACTAGCTCGAGTTAAGCTGCATTGGTTTATTCCTGACCATTACGTGTCCCAGTTTATTACGGGACATTGCTCCTTTAACGCCAATCTTCATCGTCTGGGCCTCAAGGATGACCCGGCTTGCGAGTTTTGTGACTCCAATGAACAATCAACACATTCTTTGGGAATGTCCGGAGTTTTCTTATGAAAGAGAGAATATGCTCAATGTAGAGAGGCGGCCCCCTGGCCCCGTCTGTCACCAGGAGCTTGTCTCCTCCATCCCTGCTTACAGGGCTTTTGTGACTTACGCCGGCCAGAGCGAGATTCTCCTCCCTTAACATATTACCCTTGCCTTCTTAGTTGCAGGTCGCCTGTATTTCCAAGGAGTATTTAGATGCGATGGTTGCCACGATGGCTTGTCAGAGGTATTTATGATCTGTCCCACTGTGCGTCGGCGTAAATCGATTTAATTTCGTGTCAAAGTAAATAATGCGTTTTCAAGGATCAACAAATCCGAAACACGTTTTTCGATTAAAACATTATTAATTAGAACGCACAGATTCATATATATTTATTTATGTTATTTAGTAGCAAAATTTTTGCATAATACACGTATCATTACTATGAGATACTCGTTTGGGAATACCCGCGTAATACATTCCCTGCAGTATATAATTTAGAGCAATCAGACGACTTTCCGAACAACCGTTTGTTGCGAACGACGAAGAAAAATAATCATCAACGGTTTAATGACCCATTTGCGTTCAAGATCATATAAAGCATTAAATTTTAATAAATCAATATATAAAAAAACATAAAAATACAAATGCGATCAATTTTCTGCTCTATAGAATAGCCTAAATAATGCTACATATTTTTTAAAAACAAAATATGATGCATCATATGACGTTCATGCTCTTATTTGATGAATATTAGAAAGTCGACAAAGATCCTAAAGAAGAGGAAGAGTTATGCATAATGATGATTAATATTTTTTTAGCACAAAGCTATGTCATTTTTTTAGCACAAAGCATCAGATGATCGCGTTATATTTAATATGAAACAATAAAATATGTTTACAGTCGATTTATAAACGCTTCGATTTATAACTACGATGAAAAAATGGTAAATACCATGTTTTTTTCGTCTAATATTCCCTACATGCGTCAAAATATGGCATAAATAAGATGATGCATCGATTGCGTCATCTAGGACTAGAGTATATAATTATTTTTTGAAAAACTTGAATGATGATTCTTTTTTTATCACATTCAAAAAAGTGGTTTATTTACCTCCCATGACCACAAGCACTATCATATAAATATTAGGGGCACTCAGAATTTATTATGTATTTTGTCAATAGAACAGCCTGATAATAACAGGAAATTAATTAAAAAAATATTTAAAATTATTTGAAAAAAAAACTGTTTGTTGTACATGTACAACACTATGCATTCTTGTATAAATGATTTTTTTTACTGGCAGCTATTATTTTATGCACATATTATGTGAATATCCTTCACATTTTCAAGTCATATATATTGTTTTATCATTTCCATTTTTTTTGTACAAAACATATTCATATCCGAAATACTCATATATGGTATGCAATCCTTAAATACCTTTAAATGTGAATAATTTACCTTCCAATGAAGCTGTAAATGAGATCAACCCTTCCCATGTGAGCATTGAAATCCTTTATTATTCTAAGACACGGAATGTTTTTTTTTCATTTTTCGTCATATCTATTAAAACATCTTTTTGTACTGATTAGTTTCCTGTACCATCTTATCAATCTAATTACTTGAAAATCAAAATTTTAAATGTTGTGTCCATTTCTATAAGTTGAATATTCGACTGAGAATTTCCTCAAAATTTGTTTTGCGAAACACTTAGCAACAAGTTTTGTTGCTTTCATAACAAATGACGTAGGACCGCTCTCCAAACCGCACTCGTTGTTCTGGGAAATATTTTTCGATCATTACTCTCTGCTTAAATCAACTCAACTTCCAACGGATTATATAAAGGGGACCGAAAAGTAATCAAAATCGTTTTTTGCTACCTTCATTAAAAAAATCTTTAATACTTATCAACATTTAATTTTGCTGGCGTAAAGGCAGATGTACGATTCCCTTTTCAAAAAGTCCTTAGATTTTTCACAGAAAAACTTTTCCAAGTGCATTTTCACTTCTCTAACATTATTCTATTTTTACATTTTAATGTATGCTCTTACGATCTGAAAAGGTGGAAAACCGACGGCGCGAGATTCGGTGAATAAGGGGGATAAGTTTAAAGTTCCAATCCAAGCTCCCTTATTTTTTCCTGTGTTATTTTTGCAGTGTGAGGTCTCGCGTTATCGTGTTTATGGATCCTTTCTCTGTTATTGACCAGAACAGATTGTTTTATTAGGAGCTCCTGTTTCATTCGCTCGAGTTCTTCACAATACACTGTCGTTGTAACTGTAACAAGAACCCTCTTTATTGTTAGTAATGGTCGAGGGGTCGGAATAGGTACTTCTCCGGAAGAAAGCCATCGTACAGGGTTATTGTATAGTACCCACTTTTCATCTCCAGTCACAATTCGCCTTAAAAACGGATCGGCTTCATACCGAGACAAAAGAGACGCGCAGATGGTACGCCGTTGATCGAGCGCCGCCTCCGTCAGCTTATGAGGAACCCAAATTCCATGACCGTACAATTTAATGTATACTATGGACAGCCAATCTTCAATGATAATTCCTCAATTCTTTGACGAGGATCTAAATTCACCATCGCCCCCAGGATATCATCATCTAATTTTTGGGGTCGTCCTTTCCTTTAAGATTCCTATTTCCTTTCCAAATTTATAAACCACTGACAAAAAAATTAGCTTTAGAAAAACTTTAGCTTTAACATCAATAGGATCAATTCTTACATTTTCATAACTGTTGAAGTAAATGGAGATTAACCTCGAAATACTCTAATCCATCTTCTGAATCATATCCATCTCTCACACTATCATTCAAATAATCTTGTTACTCCTCATCAGCCATAACAGCGTTTATTGTGGCCATCATAAATAACAAAAACAACTGCAACCAGAGTTATTATATACCTTAAAAGCATAGTGTTGCATTTGTAAATTATAGGTTCATTTTAATTGTATGTAACTATTACATAAAATATAAATTATAAATACATAAATAACGGTAGTCTAACTACGTGTGCAAAAAACAAAAAATATTTAGTATTAACCTATAGATTGTGCGAAGACATTTAGATGTAGAAATTGAAAGCTCGTTGGCTTCAAACTTTGTTGCAGTAGAATTAATTTATTGACTGTAAAATGAGTTAAAAGCTCGTACATGTTTTGTTGTAGTTCTGCAACAACATGCATTTAAGGGTTAATCATATTTTCAACTGATCAATCTTTGACTTTCAGCCATCTATTTATTAAATCATAAATCGCTTTTTTATAGAATTCGCGGGGTTTTGAATCTAAATATGTAATAATGCTATGCATATTCGTAGCATATCTTTTTAGGCTAATCTTTCAATTATTTTAATAATTGTTTTCCTTGTAGTTTAATGAGTTGTTGTTGAAAACACTACGTCATTTTTATAGTCATGTCAGTCATATGATTTAGGATTCAATAGATATTTAAGTGTATCGGTTAAACCTGTTCGTCTTCGTTTTGCTATATGTTTTTTTTTAGAGAAATTAACATATCTCTGCTCAATGCTGATATCACGTCGGTCAATTGCTTGAAACATCATTTAATAGCATAATGAGCATAAGCTGGAATCACATTTAATAGCTAATTTGAAGGATTTCATAAGTTTGTGGTGGTCACACCTTTGTGAATAGGCGGATAACTTGGATGCAGATTTTTTAGGTTGAATCATAAATAACTTCCGACTCAGGCAAACAGTTTATATTGTTTAGATTTACTCGCAGTGAGTCAGTTGACAAGGGAATTTTTGTTTTCATTAGATAGATAAGTGGCCTGTCAGTCATTCGACAACTATTTGGTGTATACGGTGAAAGCCTGATTGAATGAATTTCGTTCTGGAATTGAGTCTTTACAGATGAATCAAGGGCGGGTAGTCCTTCCGACTTCGATGATTACATTTTAAATGCGATATTGGAATGAAATCCATGTCAAACGACAAGGGAGTTGACAGAGAGACTCAATGGGTCATAATCTACAGTTTATCGGCACCTGAAAAATTTGGAAAGTATGCAAGTTTGGCATATGGGTACCTCATAATCTCAGTGACTTAAATAAGGCAGACCGAACGTCTATTGCCACAAGTCTCCTCTCACGGTATAAAATCGAGCCTTTTTTTGACAGGATAATAGCAGGCGATGGAAAATGGATCATCTATGAAAATATTGTCTGCAAAAGACAATGTTTGGATAAGGATCAAGGACCCCTACCGGGCATTAAATCGATTGTGTGTATGGTTGAATCGTCAAGGAATAATCCACCACGAGCTGATGAAACGCGACGAATCGATTACTGACGATATATACGTTCAGTAGATACAAAGAGTTCATGAAAAACTACTGGAAAAGCGTCATGCACTGACAATCGGAAAGGCGTTATCCTGTTATAACGTCAGACCACACACGGCATAAGTGACTCAAGAAAAAAATCTGAAGCTCAATTGGGCTGTATGCCACATACTCCTCAGATCTTGCTCCTACGTACTACCACCTTTTCTGTCTCTTGCAGATTTTTTTAAATGGAAACACTTTCAATAATGATAAGCAAATCAATCAGGCTCTTGATACTTTTTTTCAGTCTAAACCCACTATTTTTTTTTAAGAGGAAATCGATAAGAAGTTATATATGACTCTAATCTAATATTACGCAAAGAAATATTGTAAATAAAATATTTCTAAAAAATATTTCAATTAGTTTTAATATACGGCGGCCTGCTGTAACAGCCCTCTGTTGTCATAAAGTTTATTTGCACAAGTAACGGGATGTTACAGTTAGAAAGCTAACACCTGCCAGGCGAATTCCTAGTAAAGTTGTTGCCTTTTTGTTCTTGAAATGTAAACGCAATATAATATTTACGACCATCGGCAAGATAACGGAAAGCCATCACATGCAAACTACGCAAAAGGATCTAAAATATCATCGGCGCCCTTGGTCTGCAATAAAGTACCTTTATAACGGGACCTAAGTACTTGAAGCCAGAAGATGGCAAAGGATTGGACACTACGCCGAAGAATCGGAGGGTGACCACGACTTGAGATCGAGCGAGGGTAGTTGTTCCACGAGTTAAATACCCTTGAAGTATTTTTCAATAGAGTCCGGGTACCTTTAATGCTGAAACCCTAATGTCAAGTCGAAGATACCCGCTCTCTCCGATAGAAGCAACCTGTCATTTTGCATCCGCTAAGGCAGCAATTTTGCCCAGCGAACTTACGCCTTCGAAGTATTTCTTTCGCCGTAAATCGCCTATTGTGAAGTTGGCCAACGCCCTTCGCCACTATTTTGCACAATTTCTATTATAAAAGTGCTACAAATAAAAACGCAACAACAAAAATGAAGTCAGATTTAATCATGCTTAAATCCCCAAAGGTTCAATAGCATCATTTTAAATTGGCGAACTTTTATTTTCATAATGTGCCATAGATTTTCTATGGTGTTTAAAACAGGACTATTATCTGGCCGTGAAAAATGTTGAAATCTTAAGTTTTTTCTATTAAATCTTTGACCTGTGAAAATGGGAAAGTGAAGTGTTATAGATATTTTTTTCTAAACCAAAGAGAATGGTTAAAAAAAAACTTTTGCCGTTTTGGCGTGGTTTAGAATCGTGCTGAAAAATGCAGCCGTTTAAATGAGATAGAGATGTTGTTTTTTTTAAATGATGGCTCCATCGTCGAATATTAAATCTCCAGCTCTATAGTAAAAAAAGCATCTTCAAACAATTTTTCCCGCTCAATGCTTCACCGTTATTTTGATGCAAATAGATTGAATTTGCTTTTATCTGAGAAGATAACTTTCCTCCAGTCCTCTTTAGTCCAGGTCCGGTAAACTTTTGTCCATTGGAGTCTTTTAGCGCATTTATTTCAGGAGAAGTAGTTTTTCGCTGAAGATCTTGCAATAAAATCATATTCCCTGTGCCTTCTCCGTACCGTTTTGCCACTGACTTTAGTTCCTCCAACTCCGATGAACTCTGTTATTGTATTCAGTCGAGTTTTAAATCAGTTGGTTGAGTGGAACCTTTTTAACCCTTTCAATGCGTCGGGTCTAAACACGATTCTGAATCTGAGTGCAGCGCCGTTTTGGACCAAATTATTTTTTGGCGAGGTAAATTTGTATTCACCGTTTACTGCTATATTAGAGCATTTTCCTATAAGAGATTTATGCAAACGTGTTGATTAGGATATGTTCTTCCATCTCAACTAAAAAAATAAACTCGATTCGCTTTTCGTAATAATAACTGCACGTACACAATTGCTTAAACTAGATTATGGAGAAGAAAATGGACCTAAATTAATAAACAAATTTTAAATATAATTATAGCATTTTAATTAAACTTTAAATAATGTTCGTGAAATTTCCTTGCCGATCCCTGCCGGCCCGACAGCCGAGATACGTCACCGATACTACCGCGGGCCGCGCGAGATTTAATTGAGAGTTTTTTTTGTTAGCTGTGTTTATTAGCTGATTTTTAAAACAAACACCATCACTTAACGCGGTCTAGTTTACATGTAACGACAAGTTAAAGTTTTAAAGAATCTTGCGCATGTACGACATGCGACCGCACACTGAACACGATTTGTATGCGCGTGTACGTCATGCGCCCCGCAATGAAAAGGTTAAAAGACGATCTTCTGTAGCGGTTGTCTTCCACTTTGATCCTGTACCTTTTTTGATCACGAATTTTATCCGAAAACTAAGAAATGAGTCTGCCATTCTTACATCAATAATAAATAAACGTTTGAACAATGTTGTGTCGCGAACTTGTGTAGTGCAACACGGATGAATCACACCAGTTCTGACATGTTGCATGTTCAGGAAACTCAGGTTCTGACTATTTTATTCTAAAAAAAAACAAGGCATATCCAGATGCTAAAAATGTACGTTCAATTAAAATTAATTCGCTTGATAGAATTAAAATGCATAAAATCATATCGCGTCTCAGACGACAAGAATGAAAGTATCCGGATGTCGAGGTGATCAAAATCTATACCAATGGTTTTCTAAAGTAATTGGTTGATAAGTAAATATTATCGGCCCTGTATTGAAGGCAAAGTCAGAAGAGTTAGCTAAAAATCAGGGCCACGACAATTTAGATGGAAAGCAAAACACAACAAAAAAAAAATGTACTACGAAAAGGACAGCGCAGTAAAAAATGCGAAAATCTTAGTTTCCTGTAATTATTTAGTCCGGATATTGTTGTTATGACCGTTTTATTATTGTACGTTGTTTTTATATAAGTCAGTCGTTTATTTGGGACATCATTTTTAGGTCCTATGTGTCTCAATTAAGCGGAATCTATGGTATTTGATATTAATTATATATATTTTCAGATTCAATCATTTTAATTCAGTCGCTTTTCATCTAAAGATTTAAAATATTTTCATGGGCTTTATTAAAAAAAAAAAACAAACTGAAATTAAGAGCTATAATTATCTTTTAAAAAATCGTAAAGCTTTCTAATTGAATGGTTTTTCAGATGTGTCATATATTTTGTAACATATTTTCTAACTAAGGTTTTAAAAAAAATGTCAAAGATTGAAATAAAATATATGAAAAATTTTGATTTGACGGTAACGTTATTTTCACGATCGTAAAATGGTTAATTTATGATTTTCCGCATTTTTTTTTATCAAATTAATTAAGGAAATTTTTATACGTATAATATGGAGATATAATATTCTTTTAAAAAATCCGTATATAGTTATTAATTAGTATATACTTATATGTAAGAAAATTTTTATTGTACAACTTTGACGATGGCACCTTTAATCTAACCAGTTCTTTGGGAATGGTTCCCAATCATCATAATTATATACGCATCCAGTGTTTATGATCATAACGTTTTTTTTTTTTTTATTAAGTTGTGCACTATTATTCTAGAAAATATGAATTCATTCGGAAAATTTCATCGATTTTTTTTCAAAATCGATATTTTTCCGCGGAAAAATGCATCATTTATTTTTTAATCTCTATTTTTCTTTCAGTTTTTATATTGTAATGCACTTTTTGCGTTTTTTGAAAACGAAACCGATCACAGCCTCGATACGGTCTCATTGCTCGGCTTTTGTACGAGCGTGTGATCTTGATACTGTGACAGTATGTGCCATTATTCAGCATTCGAACTGACCTTATAGCGAGCTATAACGCGTTGTTTTTGTTATAAAATAATAAAAATAACATTTTTTTTTCACCGTCATATCGCAATGACAAAATGGAGACCGGAACCGTAAGTGCCAAGGATTCGAAGGTACGTGCATTTTCGAATCACGAGACTAAATGCGACCTCAACAACTGCAATGATGAAGCAAATAAACGACAAAAATATTAATACAATTCGATCGATTAGAAAAGTCTCATAATTACAAGAAATAGCGTTAAACTGCCGTTTAATAGAAAATCTACATATATGTTAATAATCCGGTTTGGCTACTATATATTTTTTTAATCACTACACTATTATGAAAAGCAATATAAACAAAAATTTAAATAAACACACAAATTCCCATATTTAATTGTATGGAATATCTCGAACTCGGTTTACGAAAACAAACATCAATACGTTTCATGGAACCAAATGATAAATCTAGCCGTTTTTATTTAAATTAGTGATAAATACGCACTATGTAAGATCGAAAAATAAATAATACCCCTTTCCGTGACGTATCTTGGCATTGTTAGTAAAATTAGATGCTCATTTGATTGTTAGCTGTAGAAAAATTCATTTTTATTTTATTGTATTTATATCAATTAAATGAAAATATTGTGATTCAAAGCTTAGAAAATGGAAGGACATTAGTCTGAAGGATACAATGTTTATATTCAATAAATAATAATAATAATAATCGCTTTAATTTAATAATTTAAAATATTTTATCTAAATATTAATGCATTTTTTTTAATACAAGAGCTTCTGTAGTCAAATATTCATATTTTTTGTTGTTGTTGTTTTCGTAGAATTGTTCCTGACGTATTTTGACATTGGTAGATTTATTTGATAACTTTTTGATTTGATTTGACGCGGTTCATTGTCTCTACTGATTTTTTTTTATTGAAATATTTTTTTTTTATCATAATACAACGCTGTTATAATCGGCCTCTGTATTTGTCGGACATGGCTCTCTGTTTTTTTTGCTATTATGTAAAAAATATTTTGACCTTTTGTCACTATTGAGGAGTAAAAGATTTCAATAAATCATTCTCAATAAATTATTCTGATGATTAATATATTATAAATCCCAAAATCTGAAAAAAATATTAGATAATAAATAAATTTGTTTTATTTATTATCAAAAATCTATTTTATCGTTAAATAAATCCAAAAACTATAAGACGTTTATGATGTATTTGATTTTAAAGAAAAATTCCATATTTATTAATAAATCTATCGCAAAAAAAATTATGAAAATTGAATCTTAAATAGAAATTTTCGAGAATCTGGTTTTATTATGAAAAACGTTAAATCAATAATTTGCTTTTGTTACCATGGTTCATTTTAGATAAACTACATTAAATAAACATCATATTTTTGTAAGGAAAATTAATGAAAATTTTTAGAAACCCTAGAGAAGTGTTAGGAATAACCAGTGAAAATATTGCATTTTTTTTTCAATTAAAAAAATACTTTACTTATTTAAAGTCTTTTCGCATTTCGAGTTTCGAGTCCCTGGACGTATTTATTACCCCCTTAGAAAAATATTAAATTATGACATGATTTCTATAATGTGTTACCATATTTTTCTTGATAAATTTAGTTCCCAACCTTTTCCCTACATAGACCTCTTTAACTAAATAAATAAATAATATTCATAAAACACTTTACATTTTTTTCGGGAGCCTCAGGAGATTTTTTACATCTGTAATAGAATAACAAATTACAAAATAATATTGGAAATTGTACTAAAGTTTTAGTTCTATTATTATTAAATTATTGCCAAAATTTGGCACAGCCACATGTTTCAAAAAAATGATTTTGTCTTCCAAATCCTGCTTCAAATCAATCAATTCTTCATGTAGCAAAAAATCAATATTTGTTTTATCGCTTTCAAATGGATTTATAATCCAAGACGAGATATCTAATCTCTATAAGGGGCATTGATATCTTCTCTTAATTGTTGCAAGTGGTCAGTGTAGATTTAAATGTCATCAACATGTATATTTTGCCCTTCAAAAACAGGAAACTGCATCGAACATTCTAAGAATCGTTCTATACAAATCTATATTATATTTTTACATATTAAAACAGATATATTTTCTAATAAAATTTATTATCGATCCTTAACCCTTTCAGTGCAGGGCGCATGACGTACATGCGCATATAAATCGTGTCCAGGGTGCGGCCGCATGTCG
>JAGXCT010036137.1:0-59716 GCA_022495035.1 Philopotamus ludificatus | reverse complement strand
AAAAAGATGCCCACAAAGAAGACTCAAAAATAAATAGGATACACTCTTTAAAAAGGACTGATCTAGGATCACTTAAGTGACGACGCGATGTTTAGGTATAAGCAGCGTTTAGGATTAGAATTAGAATTTAAAATTAGATTACTGAGTCTTGACGACTGCTTATAAAGATTTATTTCGAATATCAACCAAGAGAAAAATAAAATATAATAAACGTTTCGCCACGTCCTGGCGCCTAATTTTAAATGCCATACTTTGAATTATAATAAAATATTATTACTTACATATTTTTTTACAAATACTACATAGATTTATTAATAATATGTAATAATTACCTTTTCACATATTTTTATATAAGAAAAAAATAGGTAATATTGCGAAAAAAACCATTAGGAAATTAAAGAATAACTAAAGTCTGGCCTCGAGTACGACTAACCATAATTATCAACACTTTGGCACTTCCTTGAATTACTATGTACTCTAAACCAAAAGAAAGATTTTTTATATAGCACATTCATGTTATATAAATAAGTCGCCTAATGGGTCTAAGTTTAGATTGAGATATTTAATTCGATTGATTTTATTATATTAATCGCTTAAATATAATATAAACTATTTTCTATTATTATTATCGTGAACTGGAAAGCTAGTGTATCTAAAGCCTTTCCGGTCCACAAAAAAAAATGTTCCATCAGGTCCAAAACAGATTTACAGAATATAAAACTATATTTATGTTGAGGGTTGGGGTATAAGAAATTACCCTTTTTGTCCAGTCTTTGCTCTCTATCGCCCGTAGAAACCAGTTCAGTTTTTATAGTTTGAGCCCGAAAATCGCCAACCAAAATCAACAATAATTCTTCTCGGAATTTGCTATGTGATGTTGCTTTTCTTCCTTCTTGAGTTGCACGCTGTTTATATAGATTATAGGAATTGATGATGGACGTCTCCATCCTCCAGAAAAAAAGCTTTCTCCACCATTTGAGGGTTTTCCTCTTGAAGCAATATGATGTTGCATATTGATCTGCAAGATCACTTTACGTATCCTTCTCAGGTAGAAAGTTACACATTCCAATGCTCATAAAAACCATTGAATCCTTATCCCAGTTATCCACATCGCTACACTAAATACAAGTGAGAAAAAAATATGTTTGCTTGTATTTTTACAATAAACTGATGACATTCGACATAGGACTCACTGGAATAAAGTCGATGTCGAATGACATTCGACATAGGACCGGAAAGAGTTAACCGATCAGTCACGGCGGCTCTAAACCAACGGCGCTGCCTGATGGGGTCTATTTTGTATGAAAATAGACCCCAGCATTTCAAGTCAAAATGAATTATTCATCAATATCTGACTTAAAATGCTACAAAAATGGGTTATTCTAAGAATAAAAATAGTTTTAATAATAAGCATTATAGTTTGCTCAGTGGCGTACGGTGGGTGTTGATGTTGGGTGTGCTGTATGTGGAAAAAAAATAATCGAAAAAATTACAGTTTTTTGTAATGAATTTTATTATTATTTCTACATTAATTCTATTCTTCGTTTTTGCGACATACATTTTTCAATGACACTATCGTAAAGTGTGCCCTTCTGTTCTGGTTTTATGAGTATTTTTTTCTTTATTGATATTAGGCTTAGGCCACATAGTCTTTTCTGAAAAAAATATGTTTCCCTGTATTTTTACAATAAAAAGATGAAGAAAAAAATGTTGAATGACATTCGACATAGGACCGGGAAGAGTTAATATTATTCCTACACGTCACAAACTTAATGTATTTGTCAACAAAAGTCTGACGAATAAATATCATAAATAATCATTGTCGGTAATTGCGAAAAAAAAATAAAGCAATAATATTTGCTGCATCGCGATATTTTTTCTCGCTCGAATCCAATACGATTTGTCAAGTGCGGGTGAAACATGCGATTGACACGTGCGGCGAGAGCTCATTCGTTGGCGATATATCGCCGAGAGAGTTGTCATTTACGTGTCATATTATCTTTATTGTTAGAATAATCCATTTAAAAAGAAAATGTCAAGATATTGATGAAGAATTCATAAATATATAAAAAATATATATATCCAGCTTTAGAAATGGAACAAATTCGACCCTCCTATTACGTGCTAAGGAGATACGGAGACGTGTGCGATAGTCCCTCCTATGCTTTTACTTACAAAGTGCCATATTTTGTAAACATAATACATTGCCTCCTTAAATAAGGGTCAATATCCTTTGGTTGACAACAACATATAACACGGTCATATGTATGGATGCCTTCTTCTGATATCTAACCATAGTTTTATATTAAATTTGACATTAACAAGCACAATTTTTAACCAGTTTCATCTCAATACATGTTTATTTTTTAATTTAATAAAAATTTTGTCAGATTTAACACTTGTGAGGCCCCATGTGTGCATTCTATGCGCACGTTTTTTACTCACTTTGCAATGGTTTAGTTACATAATTAATTTCACTCGAATTCCACAGATCCAGACACGTAGCTATCTTAAGAAAAACGATGCAAGGCGTCGCTAGAATTTTTCTAAAAATAATAAATATGTAAAGGATGTGGAAAGGATTCGTGACTCGGACCATGGCGAGCCTTTAACTCTCGCCGGTGGACGAAATGCAAACACAGTACGTTTTGTTGAACACATCGACACATTTATTAAATAAAAAGAATTATTACGAGGCAGCAATATTGTTACGAAATAAACATGTGATCGAGCGACGTACTGGTGCGCTCTCTGTCGCGACCTCTGGCAATGACAGCGAATCCTGGCGTCGAGAGTCAGAGTGTCATTAAGAACTCCCTTCCTTCCTGGTCCTCGACGAGGGCCGGCTGGGGGCACAGGTAAGCTCGACGAAGCATGCCAGTCTGCGGTCCCAAGTCGTGGAAGCTGAAGACGGAGTCTAATGACGATCTGGTTGGCTGCGCTGATTATATGGTGTCGGAATAAATGGCCATACGAAGGACAGGAGGAGAGTCTCAGAATCGTCATGGCGAAGTAACGCGAGGGCGTGTTCACGCTGCAACTGCGGGCGGAGGTCTGCGCGGGGGAAGCGTGGTAGATTTCCGGAGCGTGTATTGTTGCCAACATGACGTTGGCCCAAACACGTGGAATAACCACCACAAATATTTAAAACATTGAAATCGCTAATACCGATCTTCAATAAGCTAATAAAAAAAAGGAAAGAGAACAACCAATTAAGATTATTTTGAGTTTAATTTTGTTTTTATTTCTTTCTGATTCAAAATATGACTGTTAGGATAACCACCTGAATAAAATTACATAGTTAGCGTTATCCATTTTTCAATTTAATTGATGAACTACTGCTAATATTTAATCATTTTTGTTTTAATAAAAAATATTTAAGTAATAAAAAAAACGTTGTAAGAGCTGAAATTTGAGGCCCCTTGAAATTATAAGGCCCCACGCCTTATGCGCCTAGGTTGAAATCCTGTCATTAAAAAATATTGTCTTTTTTGGAATCGAATATTAGATCAAACCAAATAAATGCTTTTTATTCATCTTCCAAATGGATAACTCTTTCAATAAATTCGGAAAAAAATATAATGAGAGTAACTCATAGATTCGACTAAAAGTGGACAGAGTAGAAAAGATAAAAAATAATATTTTTGACAATATTTTCTGTTATCTCAAATGCACAAAGAAATATTATTAAAAACTTAAAAATCTACACAGATTTTTTATACCAAAGATCGCGAGGGGCTCCAAAATTTAAAGATGACGTTTAATATCATCATAATAATAATATGGCTTTAACAAAAATTCTGTCTCTACTCTACTTCAGAGTCAATTAATTTTATGTCACGTTAATCAGATCTGTCTCAAAGATTTTTTTTTTTAACAACTCTATTAAATTATATATCAGGGAAGATATAATTATCTATTTTAAAGCGTGTAAAAAATGATTTCTAAATAAGATTAAACATTTGAACATTCTGCACATGGAGCAGGAAATTTGAGCATTTTTTTCTAATTTGAGTTTGAGGCCCCTGGAATTTTTACCACTTGGGGCCTCCACTTGACTTCGCACTAAACATGAAAGAAATCATTAAAATTCAATACAACATGTATTATATTAATTATTACAATATTATTATATGAACATATTATTTTTATTCAGACAAAAATAATTTTCAGTGTTGGAAAATTTTTAGGTCAAATAATTAGGACGAACGTCATCATTCGTATCTATGAGTGCAGGTGATTTGCGCAACTCCTGGTTTACATTTGAAAATATCGATTTTCAGTACACTCTGAATATGGAGTTGAATAGTGGAAAATACACGACAGACACAGCATCCGCACATACTAATGCAAGTACGCATTTTGGGTAAAAGTTCGCTTTTTTCTCAATTAATAAATCAGAAGACGCATTAAAAATATTTCATCCTGTCAAGGAAACGAAACGACGATGTAGATAGCGAGGAATAAAATTAAAGGTCGTGCGAATAATCATAAATATTTGTCTTTAGATGCGGATAATGAATATTTAAATAAAAATTAGCATACGAATTCATTTGCGTATATTTATAATTTTTAAAAACGCATCGGACGCATTTTAAACGTGCGAATGCGGTTTTTATCATGCGTTAATATGCAATATATTTTTTTATCAGTTATGTCTCACAAAATTTGCTTTTTATTGGTTAAATGTCAACCTGTTGCATTGCTGACTGAGATTTGCAGTTTCCGCCAACACAGCCACGAGGCCATGACCACAATTAGCATAATACGGTGGAAAAAAAAATGCAAAAAATAGACAATGCCGTAATATCTCTTCATTTTCTATTATTCATGACTCAATTCCACACAACGACATCAACAAGGAGAAATTATTGTCTGAATCATTTTTGTTCCCATAACAGGCGAGATCTTTTGTTCGCGCCTAGACGAGTAGCTGAAACACAATTGTTTGCAAAATTTCAATTAGATACTTAAATTAAATGCAATTTTACGATGCATTACGCTTTGTGTTAAACATCTAAAACACCATTATTTAAATTTACAATTAAAAAGTATGATACATTGCATCTTTATAATTAACAAAAAAAATGTATTTTATTCCAATCTGATCTGTGTATTGATAATACATTATATTTCGGTTAATTGGAATGCCGAATAATCGGCATAGCAGCTTAATTAGACCAAATCCTAGGGAACAAAAGCTGATTTAAGGCACTTAATAATTTGCTTCGGTGATCCAAAACATAATTCCGTTTAATTAGGGCAGCAAAATTTCAATATGAATTAACATATATATTGGGTTGATGCAAAAGCATCACCTTTTATTACATATACAAATTAAACAATTTTTTTTTAGATTTGTATTATTTATTTAATCAATTATATAATTTCCATCCGCTCTTATAATCTTCTCCCATCTTTCTATCAACTTATTAATACCATTGGAGTAAAACTCCGTTGAATTTTGTTGTAAAAAGTACGTAATGGGTTGTTTTTTCCGGATCTGTTGCATCAATTTTTTATCATTGAATTTTTTTTTGCAGTGATCGGAATAAAATGAAAATCGGAAGGAACAAGATCACGGAGAATACGGTGGATGCTTGATAACATACCAATTCAACTCATTTAGCTTGTGTTGGGTCATCATAGCCACATGTGGTCGCGCGTTGTCGTGATGAAACACTACCATTTTCTGTTTACCAATTCTGGTCTATCCTTTTGAAGGGCGATGTTCAATTTGGATAATTGCTGACAATATCTTTCTGCTGTAATTGTCTGATTGCGTTCCAAGATTTCAAAATACACAATAACCTTACAATCCCTTACAAACCTTACCCTTACAAATCTCCAGATCAGAATTGTGTAAACAATCTTCATACCTGTCGAACTTTGATGACATCTGCTCCTTACACTTCGCAATTTTTTTTGGTTGCCACACTCGCGGTATTGTCTTTACGGAATTCATAATGTAAACAATGACGTAAATGCACTTTATCGACCGACATTTTGAAAAAATACAACGGCTCTTCACTGTACTCTGGCCACGCCAAAACTGAATAGAAAATAGAGGGAAAACATCCTTTATACAATGGAATCATTTAAAAGAAGATACTATTCATCATTTCCGAAGAATTTTTTTTTACCTAGGATTATAAAAGACGTTCATTACTTTTGCATCAACCCAATATTTCAGCATGGTTAAATATTTGGGGAGAAATATTAAAATTATAAAAAAAAACGATCAGATCATTTCAAAAACATTTTAGACAAGTACTATTAATTAATATTTTTTTTTTGAGTTACACTTATTATTAATATTTGTTATAGTTTTAATTTTTTTTCTCGGAATTGATAAATAATATTTGTTGTCACAAATTATTCTCTTATATAAAGGATACTTCCTCTATACTTACTATTGACTTCTGGTATAATCAGCGTTAAGTAGAGAGCCCTCATATTTTAAAAGATATCGGTCAATAAATTGCATTTACGTCATCAATGAGGTTTAAATCAGGACATAACAATGTTAGGTCCCATTTTTTTGTTAAATCTTTGATCTGTGAAAATTAAAAATAGAAATGTTATAAAAATTTATCTAAGTTTAAGTAGATAAAAAAAACGTTTACCTTTAGTCCAGGTCCGGAAATATTTTGATGATTTGAGTCTTTTGGCGTGCATTTGTTTCAGAAGAAGTGGTCTTTTGCTATAAACCTATCGTCACTGAGTGTTCTTAGTACTGTTTCGACACTGATTTCAATTCCGCTACCTCCGATAAACTCTGTTCTTATTTCCACTGCAGTTTCAAATCAGTTGGTTGAATAGAATCTTTTTAAAAGACGATCCTCTGGAGCGGTTGTCTTCCGCTTTGGTCGTGGATATTTTTGCACTCTACAGACTCAGTCTTTTGTAATTTTTTCATAAATATAGTCACTGTAGAAAGTCTAAAGCTTACCAATGCTGCAATTTTCTTTTTGTCAAGTTTTTTTTATTTTTCTAACTACCTAAAACAGTACTTTATATAATAAAAATCATACCCCCTTCCTCTGATTACGAATTTTATCTGAATTTTATCCCTCGAATATTTGATCTGGAGTTTTTTTAATGACTGATAAAGCACCGAAAGGGCGACCTTTGAAGTCTGATAAAAATTTAAAAGTCATAATTGACATCGATCCACATTAAAACAATTGGAATAACGCTCTAAAGATAAGAATCGACTAATCGTAACCGTGTTGAGACATTTATATCGTATAGGGATGTTTTCGCACGAATGTATTCCTCATCAATCATCTGCCAATTTATTAGATCGTGTTTCAAAATGTGTTGCTTTGAGAGCAAGATAAAAGCATGAACCTTTTTTGCATCGACTATTGACTGGATATGAGCAATGGATAGTGCTCAATAACGTAACATGGAAAAGACAAATCCCATTAATAATTTCGAAGGACGAAATCCATTAAAAAAAATTAATGCTCTGTGTTTTCGAATTTCGAACTAATAAAACGTAATCAAATTATTACAGCGAAACAATATTTAAAAATTAATGTAATAAGACATCGCCCTGAATAAATATAGACCAGAATCGCAACATCTGCTTATGCTTAATCAATTTAATTGGGATGTTATTTAGCAAACATCTCTGCAAAACCTTGTTCCTTAATATTATCACTTATTTAGATAACATATATTTTTTTATTGATAAAACGTGCTCCAGAGGCTAGGGAGTTTAACTCCAATGGCATTAATAAGTTGATATAACGCTGGAAGAAGGTTATAAGAACCGATGTAGACAATTACATATTTTAAACACATATTCTTTGAATTGTTGAACGTAAATACCACAGTATAAATACTTGATTGAGTAATACTTGAATATTTTTTTTTTTTTAAGAGGTGACGATTCTATACAAGTGTCAAATAAAAAAACATCTCGGGTTAAGGTTAGGTTACCGTTTTTATGCATGAGTTGTACTTTCACTAGATCGTGAATTTAGCTGTTTTAAAAAATCAATACTTAAAATATTGTAGAAAAATTGCACCACAATGATTTTATAATAAAATTCTGTGAATTATAGTTTTTTTTTTATATAAAAAAACGTCTGTATATAACTTGAACGTGAGTCGGAGGTAGGAATCAATGTAGACATTAATATGGCGAGAAATGCTTTTATCAAAATAAAAGGAACAGTTGAACAGGTAAACGTGTTGGGAAGAGAGACGCTGTCAATATTTGCAACTGGACCGGGGAGAAAGCTTCAGAATTGTTCCAGTTCGCCAAATATAAATAAAGTTATAGAGAAGAGTCTTGTGAGAATGTCTGATATCGGACAAGGCATTTGAAGGAAAACAGAATTTAATTACGAAAGAGATATTTCATTTTAATTTTCGATTTATTTTTATAAATTTTTAAATTACAAAATAAAAATATTTTTATATCGAAATCAGCCTAATAATGGAAACAAACATACTTAAATGAACATACCTAAAAATATGTAAGGTTATTTTTCCAGTTAAATTAAAAGAATCTATTTGTTGTACATCTACAACAGTATGCATTCTATTATAAATGAAAATTAAAAAAAAATATACACACATTTTTTGTGAATATCCTTTACATTTTACATCTATTTATTTTATCCGACGTTATCTGTCCTTATGTCATTTGGTGGTTCATATTGTTTTCCACCTAATTGTTAGCGCACAGCATTTAACGATCATTTTATTCAGAGAACATAAGGTCTTTGCATTGAATAGATGATACCAGAATTTAGAGAAAGTCATATATTAGGTAAAACGGAAAGAAATGACATTTTCTTAATGCAACAAAACAATTATTTCAGATAAAACACAAACTATTACTCTGTTACATAATTTTTTTCATTGTCTATGATCTTCCTCTATAACATAGGCAACTTTTTAATTCCACTTTCGTAAAACTCTGGCGGTTTACTGTTAAAATATGAATCCAGGTGATTTTTCACCTGTTCAACATTTGCAATTTTTTTATCACGAAGTGAATGTTCCATTGATTTAAATAAATGCTAGTCGGAAGGTGCTGCTATATCAGGTGAATACGGTGGATGTGGCAGAAGTTCCAAATCTAGGTCTCTGATTTTGTCCTGGGTGATTTTTGCTGCATGAGGTCTTGTATTATCGTGCTGTAAAATTCTTCTGTTGTTTTTAATCAGAACAGATCATTTTTTTAATCAGTTTAACTCTGCCGTAACTGTCTGACCAGATTTTAATAATTCATAATAAATTATACCCGAAATATCCCAACAAACACATAGTAAAACTTTTTTCAATGATACTATTGGCCGAGGAGTAGGCACAGGTACCTGTTTTGGAGATAACCATAGTTTTTTTCTTCTGGCATTACTGTAAAAGACCCATATCTCATCCCCAGTAATAATTCTTCTGAGAAATGGATCTGTTTCATGTAAAATAAAGATGCACAGATTATTACGCGTTGCTTCAAGGCCGTTGGGGAGAGATCGTGCGGTACCCAAATTCCTTGCCTGTTTTTTCCTCAAGGTCATGTGACAATTCCTTCACTGTTTTACGGGGATCAGCTTCCACCAATGAATTTAGGCCGTCTAGATTTTGATGTGTCTTCCTGTTTTTGGTTCGTCCTTTAACTCCCTATCACCACTTTTGAACTTTTTAAACCATCTATAGCTTTTTCGCAGTTTTAAGACATCTCCATAAATATCGCAGATGGTCAGTGTAGCTTCTTTCGGCTTTAATCCCTTATCAAATAAAAACAGCATGAAACACCGCAAATGTGTCTCTTCAATCTAAGGCTTCTGCATTTTTCTACTACGGCAAAGAAAATAAAAAAAATGTAAAAATGGCAAAAGTAAAAACATAGCTTTAAAATGATACCAAATACGACGTATTAACTCAACGGCAAACGGTTGCAAACTGGTTTTAAAGCGATGCATTAAAAAAAATGACGATTCTTTCCGTTTTACCTATTATATTGTTTTATCTATCCTTTTTGCTTATTATTTTTTTTGTACAAAATCCACGCTCTGGTCCATATCCAACATAGCCATATAAATAAATATCATCTACGGTTTTACCCCTTTTAATGAAGCTTTCCATGGAGATCGACCCCTCCCATTTGACAATTGTAATCCTTAATTTTCATTTTTGTGATATATATTAACATCTTTTCGTACTGAGTAAAGATTAGTTTACTGTACAATCTTATCAACCATATCACTTTCAGAATTTACATAATGATTTCCCAGAAGATTTCCATACGATCCTACATATATAATACCATAATATCCTACATCATATGTCAAACAAATGACATATGATGTAGGATAGCTCTCTTAAATGTACACGTTGTTATGTGGAATAGGATTTAGTAACTACTCTCTGCTTACAGATACTCTCAAATCTGCAGAGTACTCTCGATGGGTTATATTTAGATCGATACCCCATTATGATTGATGGATCTGCTTTAACATCAATAGATTCAATTTTAACATCTTCATAATCGTTTCTTATTGAAATCATAATTGAGATTATCTTCGAAATCTTTAATTCCATCTTCTGATTAATATCCATCTCTTACACACTCGTTCATATAATCTTTTTACTCCTCAACAGCGTTTGTTGTGGCCATCAAAAATAACAAAAATGACAATTCTCTCTTTGGTCGGCACCCTCATGTCTGAGGATCGTGATCCTTTTCGTTCCGAAAGTTCTTGATTTTGCCTCTCCAGGATTCTCTGCATTTTGCATCCCGAAACGCAGCTACTACGTGGAGCCTGTGGCGGTCTTCACTTGGTTGCTCCAACAGGTAGACGCCCTGCCCCTTTCCCTCCGTCCATGTCCATTTCCTAGCGACGAGCTTCTCCAGACTATTGTTTCTTCTGACTAGATACCCAAAATATTGAAGAATCCTCTTGAGACATATGATAGAAAGTCGATCCCCTTTCTCGTTCTCCACTTCTTTTAGGACAGACACGTTTGTGCGTTTAGCGGTCCATAGTATTCTCAGTAGACATGGTCAGCACCACATTTCGAAGGCGTCAATTTTCTTCTTCATATTTTCCTTTATGGTCCAGGTTTCTACGCCGTAAATAAAAATTGAGAATACCAGACTTTGCACTAGACGTTTTTTTTTTTTGGATATCCCCCTGTTTTTCCAAATCGTTGATAGCTTAGACATCATGCAGTGGTTTCCCGTGCAGAAGGCAACGGGAAACCACTGCACTATACTCCCAAGAAAATCATGTACAAATGACAATTACAACCATAAATATTCCTTAAGTGCATATTGTTGTATTTTTACAACACAGGTTCATTTTTATTTCTGCTGTAATATACTAAACCTTATGCGTAAATGTATTTTATTTCACTCTGTTAATATAGTATCAATAAAAAATATGTCAAACGTCTGCACCAGACGAAGATATATTTAATAATAATTGTTACATTGTGCGAAGACAATTAGTTGTAGAAATTGAAAGCTCATTGGTTATACATTTTGTTGCAGTATTACAATGCCATGCAATGCAATTAATTTATTCAGCGCAAAATGAGTTATAGGCTCATAAATGTATTGTTGTAGTTTTATCACAATATGCATTTAAGGATTAATGTAAAAAAAACATGCAGCAGGCCATATTCAGCGAAAGATTTTTTTTGTTTTTATTTAATATTTTCTGAAAGAATCCATTAAGAAATGCCCGAGAAATAAAAAAAACGATAATGCAATCGTGAAAAAAATAATATCTGAATAAATAATTTTAAGATACATCGTCATAAATGATGCTAGCGATATTTGGCGATAGAGTTGACGTATGAAATAATAATTTTGCGTATTTATACGCTCGTATGCATTTTTTTATTATTTATAATATGTATAATATATAGCCGAATTTAAAACGCAAATAAATGCATTTAAATTTTCTTTTGACGTCACAAAACTAATTATTCCAGACTAATTGAGATCATACCGTTTGTTTGCGCGAGTTTTCAGCTAGTTGGGTCGTGTTTGAGCCCGCAAACTTTAGATACGTTTTCATAGACATTAAAGTTATATGGAGCTCAAGTCCAAACTGCAATGTGCATGTCAACGCATAACTTAATTGGCATAAATTCAAATTACAGCCAGTTGCATACAATGCGAGATTCGCCGAACAGTTATGAACATTTCGAACAATCGATATTGAATATATTAATGTAAATTATTATATTATATTTTATAATTCTAGCGAATACAAATATCAATCAATTTTCCGGATGGTTTTATGCAGGAAAATTTTTATTTTTTATTTATATATCGATAGTTATGTTCAATTCATTCCGTACGTAAACAAGAGCAATTTTCTTTCCCATAAAAATTTATTAAGCTTTAAATTTTTCCCGACCAGAATTTCTCTATATTGTATGATGTGTCAGGGGACAGATATATAAATCGCAATTGCGGAAAAATTGTATGGTGGAAAATCCATTCGCAACTTGAGTCAACTGACTTTCTGTAATATTGAGCCGAGTCTGTAACAAGGGAAAACATCATAACGAGAAAATTTTCCAGTTCGCCAATCAGGTCCGCTGGAAAATTTGTCTCAGTATAACATATCCGTAAGCTGGTCGGAAACGGGGACGATGTAATAGTATGCGGCAATAATAATGCATTTAAATCTGCAATTTAATAACACACTTAGTATTTAGAGGGATTAAGCACTTTGATGGATTGTAATGGAAAACGGATTTGTTAACATCAATTTGGATATTCGAGAATTCCATTACTATGTACAGTAGCGGTCATTAGAATGTACTTAGGCAAAAAAATATGATTAATTTCTTAGTTTTCAGGTAAAATTCGGGATAAGAGAAATGGGTATGATTTTTATTATATTAACTACTTTACTAGAAGTAGTTGTGTATATTGTGATATAGTAAAAAATAAATTAGAACTAGACAAAAATAAAATTGCAGCATTGGTGAGGTTCAGACAATCTGCAGTAACTAGATTTATGAATAAATTACAAAAGACTGAGAGTCTGTAGAGTGCAAAAAAGATACACGACCAAAGCAGAAGACAACCGCTCCAGAGGATCGTCTTTTAAAAAGATTCTGTTCAACCAACTGATTTGAAACTGCAGTGGATATAAGAACAGAGTTTATCGGAGGTGGAGGAATCAGTGTCGAAACGGTACTAAGTAGACTCAGAGACGATAGGTTTATAACAAAAGACCACTTCTTCTGAAACAAATGCTCACCAAAAGACGCAAATCAGTAAAAATTTTCCGGACCTGGACTAAAGAGGACTGGAGGAAAATTATCTTCTCGGATGAAAGCTAATTTAACTTGTTTGGCTTGAATGGTATTCTGTATGTAATAAAGAAAATAGGAGTGTTGACAAAAAATGGATCAGATCAATGGTGATGCATTCTTTGCCACCAATGATGAAATCAATGGTGATGGCTTTTCTTACTGTGGATTGGAGATTTAGTGTTAATCGATGATTAATGAGTGCCTTTTTCTATCAATAGAACAACACGTATCTTATACAATCGACTACATCTTCCAGGACGATTTTGCACTATGCCATCGAGCTAAAACGGTTTTTATCTACTTCAGCATAGCGATTTTTTTTAACATTTCTATTTTTAATTTTTACAAATCAAAGATTTAACAAAAAAAATGGGACTTAACATTGTTATGTCCTGAGTTAAACCCCATTGATGACGTAAATGCAATTTATTTACCGATATTTTAAAAAAATATGAGGGCTCTCTACTTTACGTTGATTACACCAGAAGTCAATAGTAAGTATAGAGGAAGTATCTTTTATATGAGGACAACTTGTGACAACAAATGTTATTTATCAACTCCGAGAAAAAAGTTGTATAAATTAATAGTTTTAAAAATATTCTGCTCAATTAACTGATTTAAAACTTCGGAGGTAGAGAAAGTCAGTGTTGAAATGGTACAGAGCTCAGAGAAGATAGTTTTATGACAAGATCACCGGCAAAAAAACCACTTCTTCTGAAACAAAAGGCTCCAATGAGCAATAGTTTATCGGTCCTGGACTAAAGAGAGCTAGAGGAAAGTTATCTTCTCGGTTAAAAGCAAATTTAACTTGTTTGGCTCGTATGGTATTCATTGTGCAAGGAGAAATGCTTGACGCATCAAGAAATGCATCAAGGAAGCAGGAAAATTAGTTTAAGAATAGTTTAGGATTAGTTTAACTCGATAAGAATTAGTTTTCAATCTGAATACACCTGACTATTTGTTTAATGCCGACGAAACTGAATAATATTGGATAAAAATACCAAGCAGATTCTGGTTTAAAAACGGCAAAAGATCCTGTGACGATATTTTTATGGCGTAAAGCATTCGATGATCAAGATTATAGATCAAACTATTGCTGATTAATCAAGCATTTAAGCTCAGATAATTGAGCACACGATACACAAGGAATATATTTCTGTACTTTAGTAGAGCTAAAAAAAGAGCTTGGATGACGACATAATTTATTTTCATAATAATAATAAATTATATTAAATATCATATCTGTGTTTTTTTTGGTATCTGTATACATCTGTATACTGATCCTTAAATTTTGCACAAGCTCCAAGTCTTTTTACGTGGCTTCTCAGTCGACAGAGGGCCTTAAAAGTGGCCAGAAGTTTATAAAATAATCATTAATGAGGACCTTGTTCCATTCATAGAACAACATCTATCTATAAGAGATAACGGCAGTAACAATAAGAACTTTTAGGTCGGATTTAAACCGTTATAAAAAATAAATTATGGACCACAAAATATTTTTTTTTCTTTTAATCCTAATTTTAGGGGTTTTTCTTCGAAATATTGTGAATTTACAACTGTAAAGGATTTAGTTAAAAATGTATCCGAGTAGTATCATTGACCGCTACTGTACATTTATTTCGAGCAAATATAAAATATTATTAAGCTCAGGATTAAACTTTACATGCAGCATAAAAAAATAATATAATAATAAAATAAGTATTAGCAAGATCTTCATTTATTATTTATATAAGTGAATACATATCGCGAAAATATGTCTTCAGCGATTATGAATATTCATCACGTTCGGTAAACACGTATATCCTCTTTGGCGTACTGCGAATACTAACAATTATTGATACAATGTCTGAAAAAAAGTTTCAGCAATTGCTTTTTTTCGCCGCCTCGCTTCTGTTTGCGAACGTTCGCTAATGCGTCCAACTGATTGAACAAGCTTTCATTAAATATTTATATATTTACACGAGTTATTTCTGGCACGCGCGCCGTCCGTTTGCCGTGACTGTCGTATGTTATTCAAAGGAGAAATATCTCGCATCCGTTTGAGAGACGACATACGATTTCGATTTACAATTTTGTCTAATAAATGTATGATTGTGACGTTCAACGAAGTGGACGGGAATAAAAAGGTACACAACGACATGACATAAATAACGATACATGCCAAGCTGAATATTGTTCGATCTGTTCACAGTATCACGGTTAAATAAATCCAGAAAAATATTATTCGACTGAATTATTTCTCATAGTTAATGGCATAAGACGTAACGAGTGTTCACTTATGATTAGCGCAGCTAACCGTGAATCCTTATATAGTTTTTCCGAGTAATACATATTATTTTGTTGGAAAATATGTCTTTTAATATTTGCTGTATTTATTTTCAAATATTTTCCACATATTTGCGTTGTAGTATAAAGCCTTCAATATAAATTAAACGTTGAATTGCAAAGGCATGTACTGGAATAGTGGTAAATATAATTATACGGGGGGAAGTAGACGCGTTTGACATACTTTTCATCCCCTCAGAAGATCTTTTTGTGACTCGTCGTTTTGCGACGCCTCCGCGTAGTTGCTCCGTCCGCTAAGGGTGGTAGTTAGTAATACACCTGTATATAAAATACGAGGTAGATTGTAAATGTAATATCATAGATACAAATATGGCACTATAGATGTTATTATTTTTATTTATTAGATAAATGATTAATTATTGAAATATAATGTTGTACAGAAATAAATCACATGTTTAGCATCATCTCATTTTTGTCATATCTTGACATATGTAATTAAATCGGATTTTATTTTATTGGATCTCGTAAATGAGATATTTTCCTTTTTATCCGGTCTGTCACTACGTTGCTCCACCTTTCAGAGGTGGAAGGATACCGCAGTGTCCCTCTGCACACAGTGCAACCGCCTCCGTCTTCCATTCCTCCGGGGACATGAAGACTTTATTTTTGTAGAAACAGTATCATCCCTTGCAATCCACTTTAATCGCATATACTAGCTTGAGGCTGGTTAAAACGAAGCAACAAAAGCAGTTTTGTTCTTGAAACACATGATTTTAAATATTCAATTTAAATTCTTCATGAAAATTGTGAAGGAGGAGGGAAAATAGCCTTCCACAGCTCTATGAAAGTCTATGCAAAACGAGAAAATTTCTGACCAGGTTCATGTGTCCGATTGGGCCCTCCACCGAGAGACCCGTAGGGGAACTGCCTCATCGGACAGTATGGAATAGGTCAGAGAAGCACAGTGAAATACAGTGGACAGTTAGAAATTGACGAAGCCTGGCTCTAATATTAGGAAAAAAGAGATAGTAGTTCGCACTTTGGAAGAGGAATCCCGACCCTCTTGCCACTGATTAAAAGCCGATTCATGGACTCAAAGCAAGGGAGTTTTGGCATTGTCAACCACGCCTCTCATATATAACAAAAAATTACCATGTTCATTCAGCAGTATACCTAAGTAGTAGACTGGTGGAGACTTTCGAACGTTCTTGTGATCTGGGACGGACATGCCTGATGAGGGTCATGTAGAACTTGACTTTAATCTTCTTTGAGAAGATTCTCGACCGTTGAAGTCCAAAATAGCACCGGTTTGCCAGCATGCATGGTTCTTACTTATACTTCTAAAATGGTTTTATTATTTTTTATAATAAGTGAGCCGAGATATGTATGTGAATTCCTGAATACATAACACTAGGCACATAATACAACGTTCTTTGTATAATTGTTTGTATCTGGATCTGAAAGCGAGGTAAATACTTTTGAGCCATTGTCTTTTGCGGACGATATTGACAAAGGTTATCCATATTGTATAACCAGTTAAACCATTATTTTTTGCCGTGAGAGTATAGTTATGGCAATTGATATGCGATCTGCTTTATTCCATTTACTAAGACTCCGAGCTATCGTCGCATCTTCTGATTTTTATTTATTTAGGCCGATGCTAAACCTTAATTATTCAGTTCGACTGTATTTCGTTCAAATCATAAGACTTTATGCAAACAATATTTTAGGATTCGTGGGCTATTCCTTATTAGTTCCTAAGAAAATTTGAAAAGTAATCGATTAAAATACTAAAAATGGCTCTGTCAAGATCATGTTAGAGAAAAATCCTTTTATGATAACATCGGAGATTGCAGAAAGGCTTGATTCAGCTCAACAAACCATTTCGTATCATATTCGGAAACTAGGATTGGTGTGGAAATATTCGAAATGGGTGCGACATAAGTTGTGAGTGATCGAGTCATCATAGGCTCATCTCAGCTCGCACGAAACAAAATCGAACGTTTCTTGAGCCGGATGATAACTGGGGATGAAAAGAGGATTACCTATTAAAATATCGTAAGGCATATTGTGAATCCAGAAAACCTGCCCCCTCCACTTCCTAACCGAAGTTGAGCCTGAATAAGAGAATGTTGTATATATGGTGGGACATAAGAGGACCAATACATTTTGAGCTGTTGAAACCGAACGAAAAACTAAATTCGGAGAGGTACAGTCAGCAATTGGATAAATTAAAAACAGCACTTCAAGAAAAGAGGCCGGCGATGTTCAATAGGAAGGACATCATACTGCTTCATGATAATGCTAGGCCACATACTGCTTAGGGACTCGTCAGAAACTCGCAGAGCTAGGCTGAGCATCCCGGACCCAGCACCCTCCGATTATCACTTGTTTCTGTCCTTAGATTAAGATAGTTATTACTAGGCTCATTTACAGTTCGTTTGTGTCGAGTCACGCTCTCGCAAATACGTAAGTTATGTTATTATGTTAAAGTATTAGATGTAGTAAAAAGTCATGTCGTATTTTCAAAGGATAGTTTTAGAATCAGTTATTTCTAGTCCTTTGACGAGTCAAACGTGTTATTTTTTTGTATGCTAGTCGAGCTACGTCTCCGTCTGTATTCAATATAAAAAAAAATTTACTCTACCCAGTCGCGAATTTATTCCTTCAGAAGATCATTTGCAAAACTGCATTTTTTTCTTTTTCATTTCAAGAAACACGCAACCATCGCTACAAGAAATATTTGCGACATTTATGGAGACGTATTAGATGTCAGAAAATGTCAACGCTGGTACAGAAAATTCAAATCCGGAAATTTTGACTTAAAAGATGAGCCTCGAAGTGGACGACCCTGTACAGTAAATAAAGCCGTCATAAAATCTTAAATTGAAAAAAAAAACAACTTTAACCATCATAGAACCGTCAAATATAGCCGACACAAAGTGGTCCATCACTCATAAGTGTCTGAAAAAAATGGGAAAGATTCGAAAAGAAGGAATATGAATCCCCTACGCGTTGACCGACTGTAACAAATCGCAGAGGATAATAACATGCGAACATCTGCAGCGCAACACCATTTCTTCGTAATTTAATCACCTGAGATGAGAAGTAGGCGTTGTACTCGAATATGAAGAGAAAAAAAACGGCTTGAACGTAAACAACAGCTAATTCCAACCCCTAGAGCAGGATTTCATCCGAAAAAACTTTGGTGGGATTCTAAAGGAATAATTTACCATGAAGTTTTAAAATACGATCAAACTGTAAAGTGTACTGTGACCAATTGGAGCGATTAAAAGCTGCATTACAAAGAAAAAGGCCGGGTCTGGCGAGCGAAAAGAAAATCATTCTCCTCCACGATAATACGCGTCCTCATGTCGTAAATTTATCCCTAAAAAAATGGATGACTTGACGGCTTTACTGCATCCTGCTAACTCGCCAGACTTAGTCATTTCAGACTACCATTGTTTCGTTCTATGGAATACTATTTATAAATAAATCATTCTAAAAAGAAAGTTAAGTGAAATCGGCAATTTCTGACTTTTTTAATTCTAAGTCAGCAAAATTTTACAAAAAAGATATTTTAGATTTGGAAAATAGATGACAGAAGGTTATATAATGTAATGGTAATTATTTTTTTTTTAAATAAATCAATGAATGTATGAAAAAATGAATTTGAATTTTATTCAAAAAATATGATAGAAATTTTTACTACACCTAACATTAGATGTTTTTATTACACTGAATAATTTTGTTTCTCTTATTATGTGGACTTAAAATATATATATGTATATTAATATTATATATATGTATATTAATATATATATTAATATTATATATATTACGATCTGCTGGTATTACAGCATCATTATAATTGAGTGGGATGAATACTCAACACAAAATGGAGGGCATGCCATTAGCTGGAGCGTACTGCTCGAGAGCAGCATTCGCATCGGCTTATCCCTTTGCAAATGATCATATAAACAAGTATTGATATTATAATATTATATTATTAATTTATTCTTGAATTATTTACGGCTCTGCATTTGAATAATCCGAGATTTTAATATTTAGTCGGAGGGTCCTTGGCACTAATGGCGGGCTTTGTTGGCGAGCGCTTCGATTCCTATGCAGTTGTAAAAATATTGATTTTAATTTATGATGAAATTACCGGACGCCCGGACAAAGCGCCGGCCGAACGAAGCCGGACGCCAAGTGCGGCCCTGGTCCCCTCGGTCGTCTGCCGCAGGTGAAATGGCCGATTGCGCAACGTTCGCCGTACGTCCCAGAGCGGTACGGCCTGCTCGCATTATAAATATTTATTGCGCGACTACCATTTTTTTTTCGCCGGACAGTTTGACCGTGCGAAGAATGCGCACCGGACAGCCGTGGCGTAACACGTGACATAACCGCTGACGGGCGATTATTGTTTTATTTTATTTTTTTGTAATTTTCCGCCAAACCGTTTTCCACAACTTTTCCCCGATATACTACGTCTATATTCACGCGCTTAATCGAATAAATAATAACAAAACAATTACGAATGCAATCAGTTTTACGTATTGTGTAAATTTTCCATTAAACCTCCATCAAAATGGTAAAATCTCATCTGGGACAGAACTGAATACAAAGAGGGACAGAGAGAGAGTGACATGGCACGAGTTTTAATTATAATGAGATGTCCATGGATCAGTCGTTTACATACACATGACTGAAACCTGAAATGCATTTAATTTAACTTAGTCCTATTTTAATGCCACAGTTTCCCAATTTACAAACGAAAATAATTGATTTATGAAGAGGTTCTACAATCACTGCGATCTCTAATAGATAAAAAACCCTCTGATACGAGTTTATGATTATCGATATACATAAAACTAATAAACATATGTCAGCGCCGTCCATATGGCCAGATTGTGCGGCGCACACAGGCGCCAATAGGGGTAAAACTTCAAAATGAATTACTTTACTTAATAATGACTGAGGTTTTCCTGGAGGGCCCGCCCTACGGTGAGTCTAAATGTAGACTACCTCTGACGAGCCATCGTGGTAACCATCGCATCTAAATACTCCATGGACAAACATGCGACCAACACCTAAGAAAGCGAGGGTAGTGTGTTAAGGGAGAATACTTAATAATATAAATAATAATCATTAAATTATAAATATAAATGATTTCCCATACAGGGATGATACTTGAAGGTCTGCACACAGACTCCGGATACCGTGATACTCAATAAGTTGCTTCCTACAAGTAGTACAAGGCGCAGGAAAATTAAAATGGATTACGTTTCTTAAAATCCACATGAATATATAACAATAAAAGTGACAGTATCATCTTTTCAAGCACACTAAACGAACAGGAGCGCTAATTATGCACACAGGCGCCGTAGAATTTTAACAAAGTAAGTACAGTTATACTAAATAAGGATGTAAACCTAAATACATGTGTCTTAAGCTTACCAACTGTACATTTTAGGAGATTTTTATGAGATTTAAATGTTAAATTGATCTCAAGGGAGTTACAACTCTTAACAAACTTGAAACCCATATAAAAAGGGAGAAATATGCAAAGAAATAGCAGAAACATTTAATTTTTTAGATGACATGCCATATAATATCACATCGTCATCTACTAACATTTAAATGTTTGCTCAATGCTGATTAATTACTTATCCAGAGGCAGAGGCGCGCCGTCTATATAGCTAGATTGTGCGGCGCACACACGCGCCGAGGCGCAAGGGCTAAAAAAATACATAAAATGATTTTCATTTCTTAAAATCGGCATTAATTAAAGTTTTTTTGAGCATACCATATGTACACGGACAATAATTGAAGGTCTGCACACAGACGCCGAATACCGTGATGCTCGATATGGTGCTACTTACAAGTATTTTCATTTACATATAGTTTGCGCAGGGACACGCCATCTATAATATATGGACAGATTGTGCGGTGCACACAGGCGCAGGAAAATTAAAATGAATTACATTTCTTAGAATCCACATTAATATATAACAATATAAGTGATAGTAGTTCGTCTTTTCAAGCACATCAAACGTACAGGAGCGCTAATTTTGCACACAGGCGCCGTAGAATTTTAACAAAGGAAGTACAGTTATATTAAATAAGGATGTAAACCTAAATACATTTGTCTTAAGCTAACCAACTGTGCATTTTAGAAGATTTTTATGAGATTTAAATGTTAAATTGATCTCAAGGCAGTTATAACTCTTAACAAACTTGCAAGCGATATAAGAAAAGGAGAAATATGCAAAGAAACAGCAGAAACATTTTCTTTTCTAGGTGATATACACAATGCTGATTGATGCTTACTCAAAGGCATGGGCGCGCCGTCCATATAGCTAGATTGTGCGGCGCACACAGGCGCCGGGACGCAATGGCTAAAAAAATATATAAAATGATTTACATTTCTCAAAATAAAGTTTTTACTAGTACACCAGATGTACACGGGGGATAATTGAAGTTCTGCACACAGGTGCCAGATACGTCGACGCACTACTGGACTCAGCAATATGGAAAACTGATGAATATAGGAAAATTGTTCACAAATTGGCCCAAATTAAGCAATATACTTACTAGATAAATCTTAGGTTAGAACCTTAGACGAACGATATTGAGGATCTAGCTGAAGAAGTGCTGAGTTATTTCATTAAATTAAAAACCTAGCGTTTTAGGTTCAAACATATTTATAAAAAGGATTTATACAAATAATACATTGCCTATGACTTAATTAAAATTCTATGAGTAAACGGAAGCTCTTATCCGTTACAGAATATCCGCAACTAGACCGGACTCAGAGAGGAAGAGCTGTTTCATCTCGTAGAGAACAGGAAGCAATTCACCATCGAGATCGATAACGTGTAGATCTACATATTAACACAAATGTCCGAATATGGAATTGATATATGTTTTTCTGGTGGTTATATGGAACATTCCGCTAATTATATAAACATATAATTTATTCATTCATGTTTAATACTTTTATAAGATGCTGCTATTTGCCTACACATATAATTGCCTTAAAATCGAATAATGATCTATAATTAATGTCGTACTTTATCAATGAAACTCGTTCTCAAATTACTTCTTTTTCATGCCACAGCAATTGTTTTGCAATCCGGTTGTTCGAGTAGAGAAGTCATTTCTTATATCCGGTAAATATATTATATATTAAGGAAACGGGCAGTATTGCTCAGTATTTCTGACAATAATCTTAATATGTTGACATGTTCTTGCGGTTGTACAAATCGTGAGGGACCTAGATACCTTGTCTTTGATTTTTTTCCATATTTTTTAGACTTCTTTGGGTAGCAGACCAAGACCCGACGATCTTATTAGATAATTATATTGTGATCGTTGGCTTTGCTTCGATTTTAGTTTTCAAAGCCACTTCATTCACTGGACTACGTCGCCCTCTTCCAGGTTCATTTCCCAAATCAATCCATCCAGAATATTTGTTTTAATCTAACGTTAACATTTTCTTACGTCCAATATGTGACTTGGGAAATATGATATTTTTTTATCTCAACACAATATAACAAAATGTATTGTCCACTAAAATAGAAAATAATTATTTAATAACAGTTTTTAGATAAGATGAGGGCTTTATGTTAAGGTGGGATATACCATTTATTTAAAAAAATACATATTCATGCCATTCGATTTCGGGAAAAAATTCCAAATGATAGATATTAGATAGAAGTATTTTATGTCAATGTTTTTTTTAATATTAGTTTACTATATTTGGTAATATAAGATTCTAAAGTTAACCATCACCAATAAATGCAATTGAAATATTATCGTAGTATCAAATTCAATCGAGTATAACTTCACAGTTTTTAAATGCATATTAATGTTATATATACCATATTAAAGCAAATATCATCTATTTTCGATTTATTAATCAAGTTAATATATTTTCCATTTTTGGGAATATATTTGAATAACCAAACCTTTAACTTTGCCTTGGACACCGCGGCTCACACTTTGGGAATCCTTGATATATACTATAATAATAAGCCTATTCTATTTATGTATCATCATCATCATCATTTGCCAGTCACAAAGCTCTCATTCGCTGAGGGCATGGGCCTTACCAAACCCTTGCATGGTAGTCGAGGCCAAAGGAACCTGAGTCTCACACGTGACGTGAGGGCTCCCCTTTTGTATCCATACCGCGGGCACCCGAGCCCTCTTGGTATGCTTTTTTTGTATAGAGTTTTCCTCTTTCTTGGCTATTGCTGACATTGGACGCGTATCTATTACTGTTGGTATCGGATTTTACCCTCCCCACTGTGTCCAGGCAATTAGGAAGGGGTTTGTGTCGATATTCGTTGTCATCTTCTCTAGGCGTTATTTGATTATAGCAAGTCACGAGTGACAAGTAGCGAGCGACCACACACACACCTATATAGATATACACAGGCATACATATGCACATCTGCCCAAAACGAGTCGCAAGTGATTATTAGCCCTGTCGCACAATAGCAATCCTTTCATCATGAGAAAGACCTCCTCAGAGAGGGGTTCCCTAGAAAGAAGGAAGAGGAGCGAAAGTATCGAGACTAAAATATATTAATATATAAATATATATGGCAATAAGTTTTATATATTGCTCACTTCAAACAAATCTTTTGATGAAGAAGTTTTAGAAGAAGAATATTTTCATAGTTGATATTTTAAAATATTTTTTTTAATTTTATAATTTAATATTAAAGAATATATCTTCACCTATATGTATTCTAAATTTCATAAGTCTAGCTCAATTGAAAAAGAAGTTACAGATTTTTAACATTTGAATTCATGATCCGTCCTACTGTGCGTTGGATCGAAAACCACCGCATCGTCCGAAGGGGGTATCTCAGATACCCCAAGCATTTCAAGTCCAGATATTGATAAATTCTTCATCAATATCTTGTCATTTTTTTTTAATGGATTATTTTAGGAATAAAAATAGTTATACATAATATGATCTATATTTTGGATGTTTTTACTAATAAATATGACGTCAAATGACAACGCTTTCGGCGATGTCTCGCTGCAGACTGAACTCTCTTAGCATGTGTCATCAACAGCAGCCAATATTGTTGTTTTTATTTTTATATCGGAATTATAGGCAATAAAGAACAATGCTTATATATAATTTTTTAGTTTTTTTTAAAGAAATACAAAAAGTCCACACTATCATTGTGATGTAAGTAAGAGCCTTAAAGAGAATCTTCTTAACAGATGGCTTAAACGGAAAGGTCCTTAGAGTACTCGGCCCGTTCCCTAAACCCAGAATGCCTCTGGACTTTTTCTTGTTGAGATACCTTAAAAATAAAGTCTACTCCGGAAAACCGACGACGTTTGAGAATCAATAGCCCAACTCTTATATAAATATATAAAAAAAAACAAGAAATATACATATCCCTCTCATTACGTGGGGTATTTATACTCGATTTTAGACTAATTCATACGTTTTGTTTTTGCATCGTACTCCAAAATTAAGTATGAACTCCGTGTCTTTTTTTACACGGTTTTTATTTCCAGGAACATATGCCCTAATTCTGTACGAGCTCTAAGTTTAACTAATAAATCGAGAGATGGGTGTATATTTGACTAATAGTCAACATATTTGGTTGTGTTTCTATACTTGTATATAGTAGCGACTCGTAAGAAAATATTTAGGGGTGCTGCGGAATATTATAATTAAAAAAAGTATATTTCGATCATATTTTATTTAAAATATAACGTAGGTGAATACTAAATAATATTAACAATAATAAAGTAAGTGGCATGTGGCACGTGGCTTAAAGGAACTGTTGCGCGACACGATGCTTAGCGGCGAGACCCCCCCGCACTCCGCTACCGACCTGCGTCCATCCAATACACGACGCACGGAGCACTCTTGCTCCACATCGTGCGGATAAACATATTTTTCATTCATGGTATATATTTATATTTTTATATACATAATACATAATCAATAGACATATATATTATTATATCCAATTTGCTATTATATTCTGGCATCCGTATTCGTCGGATGTACTTCCCTAAATTTTTCAAGATTAAAATAAATCTTTCAACAATGATTTTTATCAATATGAGAAGATATAGATAGAATCCCTGAAGGATATATACGCCATATTTAAAGGAAATATTAAAGAAATATTAATATTACTATTTTTATCTAAGAATTTGTCTTCCAGTTTCGTTACATAAGATAATTAGTGCCAATATTAGTTGAATGCAACTACGATTTTCCGAGAATAATAATTAATTACACGTCTAACGTCGAAGTTTGAACCAATCAATGGATACTCAAAGGAGGGACATGACTTTAAATCTATTTACTCAACAAGTTTCAGTTCGACTAACTACATAACTACGTATTGAATATAATAAACTATACCATATATGTCCAAACACACAATAAAGCAATAATCTTTCTATATACATACCTTGCCCCCGATTGCTGGATATTAAATCGAGTATGTAATTATTTAAACGAAATAGAAAATTTGCAAAATATTTTTTCCAACTAGACAGAAGCAATGTTTATCAATTTTTTTTAATCAATTTTTAATCCCCCGAAAAAATTCGGAATTACGACTGCAATCAAAACGTTATGGTAATTACACATATTTATGCTCAAGTCATAATAATTACGAATCGAATTATTAAATAAAAAATTACGTAAAGCCTCTAGTTCATTACAACAATTTTACAACATTTTCTTCTTATAAAATATAATTAAATTTAATAAGCGGATGATTGAAAAAAAAAAAGAATTTCATAAAATTCTAATTATAATATTATTTATTAGTATTTACATCACACCGTGTTATGAGAGTCGATCCGCGTATTGAACGCATACTATGACGTTAGCTAATATAAATTTTAAATTATATTAATATGCATGAATGTGTCCACATTGTTCATTATTTAGATGATTAATCAAGATTCTAACTTAATTAAAAAAAATATGATGAGAGTTATTATTCCGTGCTCCATATTCCATGCTTCATATTCCATGAGCTTTAACGACCACAACCTGTTCGTTATCATATGTTTCCAAACTTTGAGCTTTAATGCCAGAAGGGAGTCAGGTGCAACTGGAGTGGAATGGACCACTAAGTTTCTGACCCACAATCTGGCTCTTGTCCGTTGATTTTATAATTATGGTCTATTTGAACTCAGATGAAAATGTGACTGTGAAACGTTCGGATAATCCAATTATACTGAGCCAAATTAATTTATTAGGTGGAGCGAAAAGTGTACTTTTTTCCTTAATTCGCTTTAGAAATAAATCGTAATTAGATTTATTCTAAAGCTTTGTTTATACTATTACTGCTTTGCCTTATTTTTAATTTTTAATTTTGTTACTTCCAATTTTTTTCTATAAAAACTATTTAGAGTAATAATAGATAATTTTCCGCATTTTGATTCAAATATGTCCCATAATAATAAGTGACGTATAGCGCCCCTAGTGGGATTAAGTAGCATCATCCCCTTCAACAAAATGATCATCATAGCCACTGCCAAGGCATCCCGCAGGCGGCAAACCCCTCGCTCTCTCCCTCTCTCTCCCTCTGCCTTCGACGGTTGAAACATTAAGACAGTACCGCATTTCGCTTCGTCGTAAGACGTAGACGCCATCTTGTCGCGCTACAGATGGATGCCGCCATGACGACTGTGGATACATCCTCTCGTCTTCCACATGGCAAACCACATCGACTAACCAAGTAATAGACGAGCTAAGCTCTCAGCAGGCTTCTCGACGGGAACATTGGATGATTACTCCTCTGCAGATACTCTTGGCAGAGAGGTTTTTTTACTTTAATCATTAAAGTAAAAAAACCTCTCTTCAAAATATATGATCATCCTTAATCTGGAATAATATTATGTTAATAAATATTAGTTTTACTTTTTAATGTTTATTCCTATATCGAAATCTCCATATAGAAGACTAAGCACCTATTAGAAAAATTAGGGTTTGATTATTTTTAAGGGATCACAAACTGAATACATCAGAACTTGAATTTTGTTACAAAATTACTCAATAAAATTCAATAAAGGATAATTTTATTTTAGTTTTTTATTGGCACGGCCACTAATACTACAACGCGCGATTTTAATGGTTATGATTAATATTTATATTTTACATGGTTCCTATAACTTTCTTGTGATATGTTGTAAATTTATTGTTAGCTGTATTTATGAACTGATTTTTAAATACCATCACTTAACTTCCATTTTATTCATTTTACGACAAGTTTGAAATAATTACGAGCATGAATGACATGCGTGACGCACCTTGGAAATGATTTGTGTGCGCATGAACGTCATGCGCGCCGCACGGAGAGACTTAATAAGCAGTGATTACGACATAACCATCGAATTTTTTTATAAAAAAAATAGATCTTCGTTTTATGATTTGATTTCTTGAAGATAACGATGTTTTAATGAGGTGTTTTTATCCCATTCGTCACGGCGACTCGAAAACAATCGCATCAACCGAAGGAAGAAGCTATCAATATCTCGACCTAAAATGAAAATTCAATCATTTATTTTAAAATTGATAATTCATGGTTTTATTGTCAAAAAACCCTAAATATTATTTATCGACCGTTGAGCTTTTTTTTATTTATTTAAATAACTACAATCAGCAATTATGTCAAATATAGTTTCAAAAGGCTGTAAATGTACCCTAGCTTTGCCATCACTGATTTAGGATATTGTAAAATTTAATTTACATGAATCTATTTATTACACATATTTTATAAAATTTAAATATAAATGAAATGTTAAACATTTTTTCGTTTATTAATATGATGTACAGTCAATTCTTCTATAGCTTTGTAAAAGGGATCACGCTATAAGAGACTAGGCAATCATGCAAAATTTAAGCGTCTTATATAAAACGGCAATATAGAATAAAGCGCTATAGAAGGGTTAACTGTGTTTTAACAAAAATCAACAAAACAACAAATGATAATTCAGTTTATCAGCAAATTAAACACTTGTTGGAATTACTAGGAAAAATGTTTAATCTCTGTTCATAAATAAATATTAGTTTTTTAATGAAGAGGGTATACATTTTAACAAAGAAAATTTTCCGCGTTATTTATTCAAGTATTTCATCTCGATATTACATTTCAAGTTAACCTTTTTCATAATAATATTACCACGTTTCGATAAAACGAGTTTTCCAAATTTTAAAACCATTTCCATCGAAGGTATACTTATAATTTAATTATTTTACAAAAAAATATTATTTTATACTATAATAAAATTGAGGAACGAGATCTTAAAGATTTTGCGTTAGGAAGATTCAATTCTCATACGATGCAGCCGTTCGAAGAATGTCTACGAAGCTCCAACACACTTTTCATTAGCTTTTGCAAGACGTCTTTTGTCTTTACCTTGTCTTTATAGCAGCGGTTTTCAACCGGAGTTCAGCGGAAAATTAATTGAGTTCAAATTAATGCGGAATAATAATGATGAAGTCGTGCCGCTCCTCATTTTTATATTTAATAATATTTATGCTGAAAGATTAGAAGAAATATTTGTCAGTTATATATAATATATATCAGTTTGTATTAATGGTCCTTGTTTATTTGTTGACATGCCCTTATATTGTGCATTATGTCTCAGTTACTACCCGCTAAACCGTTCTATTGATTTTTATAGTGATGGCCATTTGTCGGTTGTCATATCCCTTTCTAATATATTCCGTCTCAGTCACACCATGTGTCACTCCAATATGTAAAGAATATATTCTTATTATCCAGATTAATTAATTAACGTAAAAAAATAATTACTGTAATAATAAATGCGCTAAAAAATACCTTTTTATAATACTTAAATGTATTTTGCGTTAAGGTCTCTACAGCAGGGAAAGTCAACCTTTTTATACCTAACCCCACACCCGTTTGTATTGTGCCTAGCTGTGCAAACTGTACGTCAGAGAGTCGATAGATAATATTTGGGATCTTTTGTCACGTGCACGTAAAAATGTTCGCCGATGGGGTAAATTAGGTACCCCAAGTTTAGACTTTTCTCGAATGACTCAATATTAACTTCTAATGTCAAACTTTATATTTGTCTAAAAAAGTCTGAAGAATATATATTATAAATAATCAATATATTTAAATAATCAATATATTAATATCTAGACTTGAAATCATTGCGACCCCATCCGGATGAAGCGATTGTTTCCGAGCCGCCGTCACGGATGGGTAAGTCTATCAAAATTACTGATATAATATTATAAATTACCTGGATTATTGAGTTTAGTTGAATTATCGTAAGGAAAAAAACGAAGCTATTCTGAAATATATAGACGGTTTCTCTATTTATTTAATAAGGTTGACTGTATTTGCGCCACATCATATAAATAAACGAAGAAAATCAGCGATTAAAAGTGCCTTGATGTAGATGATAATGCTTGAATTCTTTAGATACTTTTAAAAACTTAGTCATAACTTAGCAGAGTTCCCTGCTATATTTTTTAGTAAAAAAAAACACACTAGAAATTTTGTAACGATCTAAATAGATTGTTTAACCGTTTGGTTTTTATTGCTTCGCTTAAACAGTCGATTTGATTGCAATAAATCTCAGCGGTTATGGTTCGGCCATATGGAAGCACTTCGTGATGGATGATCCCTTTGCAATTCCACCACATACCGATAAAAGGGTCTTACTGTTCAGGTGATCCTGCTTCGGTGTAGTTTCAGTGTCTGTCCTTTTGTTAGCCATTGTTTTTTTCCGAGTACATTACTCACTACTCATTCCCAGTCACCAGAGTTCCGATAAACTATGATTCTTATTCTAATTTGAGCATCTACCCCTAGTCATGGTATTCTAACTCCCTGTTTATTGATTTTTCAGATTTTATTTAGATGTTCTTGCATGCGTAACCGAGAGTATCTAAGTGCTTCTGGCATTTGTTAAAGATCTAGGTATTTTGTTTGATTCTAAGTTAAAATTTAGTTTACATGTAGCGGACGTGTGTATGAGATAGCACCTTAGTCATACGAGTGCTATACGATACATTGGTTCGGAGCTTGCTTGAATCAGGTTCCAATATATGGGCGCCTTATGACGCCTCGAATTCCATCAGATTAGAGAAGATACAGAAGAAATTTCTTAGATATCTCTACATGAGGGAGTTTGGATTCTACCCAAGTTTATACCCCAGGGCACGAGTACAGGGCTGCCTGAGTTATGTAACCCTCGAATAAAGAAGGTCGATTTACTTGGCAAAGCACTTCTTCAAACCTAATCCCTTTGTACAGTGCGAGTTGCCCTTATGGGCGCCACCTTACTACTATCGAGCTCATTCTCGTGCTTTTTCTTACGCCAAATGTGAGGACAGATGCTCTCAGGGACTCTCCGTTAACCAGAGCTATTACTCTGCTCAACCACGTGGCCGAATATCTAGATATATTTGATGTTAAATACATTTTTTTTTATTATTATTAGTAACCCATAAGTAATCTCGTTTTTTTCAATGAAATTCAAAATATTTCTTATACTTTATTTAACTTTTCTTATACAAAATAATTCTCCATATTATCTATAACCTTCTGCCACCATTCTTTCAAATCATCCAGTCTCTTCTTGTAAAACTCTGCGAGTTTTGACTGAAAATAGTCTGAAAGGGCTGTATTCACCTCTTCTAAGGAATTTCAATTTTGATCTCTTAGAAAATGTTCCATAGAGCGAAATAAGTCAAAATCAGACGGTGCGTGATCCGGAGAGTATGGAGGATGCAACAGGGTAACCCATCAAATGAATTATTTCACACGTCAATTTCGCAACATGAGATCGCGCGGAATGCATGTGGGACTCTCTTTTTGAATCTTTCCCAACTTCTTTAGGATCCTCTGAGTACTGGAGGAGAAAGTACCAACCTTTTCCGATAATTCTTTTTCGATTGCAGAATTCACGGCTGCTTCATCCGCCTAAACGAGTCGTCCACTTCGAGGCTCGTTTTCCAAATACAAATCACCAGATTTAATTTTTTTGAACCATCGTTGGCATTTCCTGACATCCGATATGTCACCGTAAATTTCGCCAATGTCCTTCGTAGTCTCTGTCGCTTTCTTTTTCAAATGATATTGAAAATGTATACAGCTCCGCAGATGTTGTTCCGACGGTTGTCTCTCCCATTGTCGTCAGAGGGATAAAGAAACCATTTGTTTTGTCTAAAGGCCACGAACAGGATAGCCGCTACACAAGATAAACTTATAATACTTCCTTACTGCCCAACAGACTGAAGGAGACTATATTAAAGATGGCGCATCGAAAAAACGTTATGTTTTTATGCGTGATTGGCGACTTGGGTTATTCTCTAATGCCAATCACACATTGTCTTCATGAATGTCATCATCCACTTTGACGATTATCTTTTTCCCAGTTTTTGAAACAGACGAATAGTTAGTACGTCTCCATATAAACCGCATTTTTTGATGGAACTCGTACAGCAGGTAATTTCACAAATTATTCCTGTCAGACTGAAAGCCCTCCATTTGATGATCTTAAGATTTTGATGGTTCGATGGAAGAAACACAACTGATGGCCAAACATAAGCGTCGTTTTCGTCCTGTACCCCTAATATTTGATCCATCAAATGATTACAGTTGAATGCCTCTGCTCTACATAGATATAAATATATGCGTCGATATAATAAAATATCTATATATAAAAATTCCTGGAAACGAGTTTTCTCCATCGTGAATTTTCCGGCGCGCTCAAGTAGGCGTCCGCACCGGACGCCATCGCATCAGGCGCCCACCTAAAGGCGTCCTTTGAGAATCACCGATCTATACATCCTTCACACGTGCAATAGGGATGAAATTCGATGTCGATGCGATCGTCATAGTCGCGTCAGAAGAAATTACGACGCCTAACGCCGCGCCTTGCGTCATCGGCCTTGGACTTGAATTGAAATTTTCATTTGAAAATAAAACCGAAATAAAAAAAATGCAGTACGCACGGAGAGCCGTGGCGTAATCCACTCGTTATACAACGGTGAAAGGTCCGGGGGTCCGACCTCGCGCACACATACACACATTCCGACTGTTGCACAAACGATCGCTTTTTTCCGTCATTGTTTGCGGTGACTTTTTTTTGTATTATTTATTTATTCTTTTTTTTTATTCATCCACCGGGGTTTCACGGTCAAGCCGTCGGTGCTTGTTTCTGTGATGCAAGCCGATTAATCGGCTCGTAAAATTTCAGACCGATTGCGTAGAGTCGCTCGATCGTCTCGGATTAACGTCGGAGTGGCTGATCGCGGCAATTAGCGTTCTCGTTACGGAAATCGGACTATCAGCCCGACCGATTGAATGACCGAGTGAAATTATGGACATTAAAAAGAGAGTTTTGACATATAAATCATAAAAAAAATTTGAATCATGCGGTATATTCGAGTAAAAAAAAATCATGACAAATTTTTAAGCAAAAAATATTGTTTAAACCACAAAAAAACACATTGTTGTCTTATAATTATTTCTCGACAATTTCTAGAGAAAGGAGTTTAATCATATGATACAATATTTTTTAAGAATTCAGAAATAAATGCTGTCTGCAGTCAATTAAAATTGTATCAATATTTTATTGTATCAGTAATTAAGCACAGTGCTGAAACAACATCTATGAAAAAGAACGATTGATTAAAAATAACACGATTCTCAGTAGTCTCTGAAAAAGTAAACAAAATCGTGACATCAATTAACAGCTGTTTTTATTTACAAGGACTTAGCTTAAAGTATGACTGTAAGGACTTCGGACCCTGGAGATTTGTATGGCTAGATAATAAGAAATATATGGACAGTTTTTTAAACAAAAACAGAGGATAACAGATTTCTTAATAATAAAAAAAATCAACAATACAGGACAGTAATTAAAACAAATAAAATCATAAAATAAATACATATGTATGAATAATATTTTTGATAATGAGATTATCTTTATTTATTTCGAAATTTAAGTCATTGTGACTTTTTTAACAGATACAACAAAAACGTTAAATGAATTAAATCACTTCTATTACACCGAGCTAAATTAATATATTAGGTGGAGCAAAAAGAATGACATTTCTTTTATTGTGTTTTTTTTTATAAATACATTTTCATGAGTATAATTTCAAAGATCTGTTTATACTATTAATGTTTTGACTTTTTTGCAACATTTCATTTTTTTCTATAAAAAACACGGTGATCCGATTTTAAGGGGACATCTTGAATATTTGGAAATGTCGACGATATTCAATTAATTAATATCCATACTAAATCATTGCCTTTTTAATTAAAAAAAACATTATAAAAAAAAGTTTCGGTTTTACGCAAATTATGTTTCCTTAGTTGTTTTCTGGGTATGAAATCAATCCAAATCTGCAATTTATTTTGACTAAAGAGCATCGTTATATTCTACTTTATTAAACGTGTCGTTTAAACACGTAAAAGTATTATTTTTTCATAATTGATAATATTATTTGAATAGTTTATTTATTCAGTTTTAATCATCAAATTTTTAAAATACCGCAATTTTATTAATTTATTAATTTAAAGGTTCCAGTATTATTTTTTTATTATTTAAAATACATATGAATAATATAAACATTTTATATAATTTATTTATTGGGTTATATTTTTTTTACACGATGTTATATATTGCAAAGTTGTTCTTATTTAATTTTAAGGAACCTCTTTTTAATTTTTGTATGAATTTAAATGTTGTTTACACGGTTTTTGATGGAACCTATCTACCGTGTAAAAAAGAGATGAGGGTAAATTAATTTTAATCGAAAGTTATGTGTATTAATACAGTGTTTACGTATAAATAAAAAAAAATATTTTAAGTTTATATGTGATTTTGCTGAAAAAACAAATATGTTTTTCATTTTCCTCTGAAATTCGTTTTTAATAAATTATATTAATAATGTCGTCTTTAAAGTTAACACCATTATTCATTTTTATCAGCGTTTTTATTAAATTCAATTTCTTCAATTTCTTTCATCTTCCGGAAACAAAAACTATGAACTCCCTGAATTCATAGTTTTCGTCAGACGCCTATCTGACTACTAACTTAGCTTAGTCGCTCAGATACTTTCAAGCCGTAACACAAGTTAATCATCCATATTTTCCGATTTTCCTACGAATGAAAAACACGTGAAATTCATTCAACAATAAAATAAAGCATACAACATGTCAATAAATGTCAAAATACGTCAGATACAAGTGTACCAACGCATCAAAATAAAAATCTGTAACGATGCGATTAATTTTTTTATAAAGACTGATAATTATTAATTTTTTTACCAACTGAATATATATTTACTGAAATTATACAAATAAATTATTCCGAATGTAATACGATCGTTCAGCGAATTCAGCTTCATTATCCATACATAGTTACGAATCCTTTGTTTTCAGCTGCATTCAGTATGCCCACTGTGGATCCTTCTGAACCATTGTTTAATTTATGAATAGAGCATGGGATTATCATCAGATCCGAATACAACAAATAATAGATAATCGAAATATCCAACGCGATATTGAACACAATTGAACGATACTCGGACAAAACGAATTGACACGTGTTGTTTCAGAATCGCAGATATGTTATAACAATTTTTTTTTAAATATATTGCAGTGTTCGATTTGACGCGAAACGTGCAATATTTCGTATTCATATATTACGAATTAAATTCGATGATGATGATTATTTAATATTTGTCGTCACCGCATATTTATATGTAATTGCACTCAATCATGCGGCATTCTAGTACAGAATTATGTGATAATATTTCGCGGGTCGTTATGTTATCTGGGGCAGATGTCGTCACCGAAAGCTTCTTCGAGCGTCTCAAAAAAAAAATATCAAAGTGCCAGAAGCTCATCATCCCCACTACGATCGGGGTCCTCCTTCCGCGACGCTCTCGAAAACTGGTCGATCATATCATAAATAATTACGTGTTACAATTCAGCATATTTTAACAGCTTACGACCGCAATTGATTTGAATGAAAGTGGTGGGTACTCTGTCGCCCCACCCCACGCCAGTGGATCTCGCCTCTAGAGGTACTGATACCGCGGGCCTACTAGTGGGGACCTCTTCACCTTCAGCTCTCCTATATATAACATGGTGGCGAACTTTTGGAAATTAGTGAGACCAGCACGGTCTTGACATTAACACTAGCTTCGCTCCTTTGGTCGCCATCGGAGACAACATGAAGCCCCTCACATTGCTGGTACGTGTATATATATAAATATATATAATATATAAATATAGCATAAGAAATCTCATCGGAAGATTATACGCATTTATTGTTATTAATATTTTTTATTATTATTTTTTTCAGTTGGGTGTGGTATGCGTGCTGACATCTGCGTTAGCAGGACCTCTCGCAGTCAATAAAGAGGAAACGAAACAAATCCAGCAGCTTGCTCCAGCAGATTCTCTACCTGCCCAAGACACATTAAGAGAGAAACGTTCGCACGGATGGGAAGAACAACCGAAAGGCGTCTGGGAGAAGAAACTCACGTGGAAAGACGAATGGAAGCAAGTGTGGAAAAGCGAAAAAAAATTAACATGGAAGACTCAGTGGAAAAAACAACAAGTGCCAATTTGGCAAGAGATCAAAGTCCCTATATGGAAAGAGGTGCAAGTACCCGCTTGGAAGGTAGTGAAAAAAGCCATTTGGAAAGATGTTCAAGTGCCGCATACCAAAGAAGTACAAGTCCCGGATTATAAGAAAGTCTCCGTTCCCGTTTGGGAAGAAGTGAAAGTACCGATCATTAAAGAAGTGCAAGTACCCGGATATAAACAGATATGGGTCCCTGAATGGGTCAAGGAGGGAGTGCCCGGAGAAAAGTACTTGGGGAAAGATCCGCACGGATGGGAATACACCAGCCACGATCTGTGGAGGAAAAAGATGATCTGGCGTCCGCAGTGGAAGAAGATCTGGAAGACCGAAAAGAAACAGGAGTGGTCCGTCGAAAAGAAGTTGAAATGGAAGGAGGAGACCAAGCAAATCTGGAGGACGGAACACAAACAGGTGTGGGTGACTGAAAAGAAGCAGGAATGGGTCGAAGAAAAGGTGCAGATATGGAAAACTGAAAAGCAACAGGCGTGGACGACACAAAAGAAACTGGCATGGAAGGAAGAATGGAAACAGATGTCCGTCCCCGTATGGACCGAGGTCCAAGTTCCGTCGTGGCAAAAAGTGTCCAAGCCCGTGTGGGAGAAGGTCTGGGTCCCCATCCACGAAGAGCACCACGGCTGGGATTAGCCGAATCCATGTAAATATTAGACTAAATCAATTTGTAAATAATTAATCATACGAGGACTGTATCCTAGTTCTATGACATATATATAAATATATTAAAAAAACACGTCGAGTGCTTTATGTGGATCGCACATCAATATGATATACCTCACTTGAAGGCTTTCAAATCTGTTGAAGTCCCTTAAGTGGGATATTTCATGTGAAAAGAGCTCGGAATTATATTCTAATTACGATTATATCTTTTTTCTGTAAATATTATTATGCGGGAGACGGTCGACGCATGCGTGCAGGCGATTAAGATTATGCTACTGAATTTAATGCCCGAAAAAAAAGTGAAATTTGATGAATTATTGAATAATTTTTGGCGTGGCCCCCGATTCGGATTACGAGCGTATAAATTAATTTAAGGAAATGAAACAATTTCTCTCATTGTTATGTGTGCTCTCGTTCCATACATCGGGGTCGGATATCAGTGTCAGCATCAGTTTTCACTTTCGTTTTGGCATGGCTGGCGAATTATTCTTGTATCATATATTGCATTTTTTTTTTACTTCACTACCATACTGCGTACCCACATTGCCGATTAAATTTTTGCATAATTTTTAATCGCCCTAAAAACGCACCAAACAATGCCGATGACAATGCCTTCCAATTTTCATTATTTTATATATATATATATCTATAAAATATAATACATGTTGTCATTCTTCGCAATTCTATTTTGCATTTATGTGTGATATTTTATTATGTTTTTATTATTTTTTTTATTCTCTTTATACTTGATTTTTATAAATAAAACGACAAAACGAATAAATGCCTTTGTTTCATTTGATACTCAATTATATCATAATAAAATCAACCCCATCATACTTGCAGTATTTTCGAATTGTTTTCAGATTTTCAGCAATAATTTATATTCAAAATTCATGAGAAACGTGCTCTTGATGTATACAGTTGTTTAATCCTTGTATCCAAGAATATATAGCGTCAAGTATTATATCAGCAATCTTGTTGTTTGATGAGCGATTTTCCGAGAAAATCCCTGCTGAAATATCCGTGGAATCGACGTGCTGATAAACTCTGGATCTTGCACGTTTCAGTATAATTTTATCTGTTCAATAAAATCAACAAGGCTCTACCTCACAGTCGCTTAAAAAATGCATTGAATTTATCACTTCTATTTATTTTAATCACGTCTTAAAAATATGTCTATATTTTTTTTTTAAATAATACAAAAGTAGTATTTCATGTTTAAGATTTATTGAGATTGCAGCTCAATGAAGAATAGATTTTATTATTGTGATCTGATGTAGATACGTCCTGAAAAATCTCATCACTACAGTCTGAGATATGCTGTTTTCATAAAAGGATTCTTCTTCTATTCCATTGAATAAATTATAGTTCAAATGAATTTTCATTTAATTGAAATATTGTATTCGAGTGCTCTTAATTATGTAATTTTTTTTAAGATCAACTTCTTATAAATAAATGTTAATCAGATTTAATTTTTATAGTCTTCTGTCGTAAACAGATTTATTTTTATTGCCCCAAGGTATTTTTCTAATTATTTATTATTTAACATACTATACCTTGAAGTAATTCTACGTCTTGAAAAATCTCATTACTACAGTTTGAGATATGCTATTTAAATAAAAGGATTCTTTTCCTATTCCATTGAATAAATTATAGTTCAAATGAATTTTCATAAAATTCAGACGATTGTATTCGAGCGCTCTTAATTATGTAGTTTTTTTATTGAGATCAACTTCTAATAAATAAATGTTGATGAGATTTAATTTTTATAATCTTCCGTCGTAAACAGATTCATTTTTATTGCGCCGAGGTATTTTTCCTTGAAGTAATGCTACGTCTTATGTTCATAGAATACTCATGAAAATATATCCAAATGTGTTAAATAAAATTATTTATTTATTATAATACAGTTTTCACTAAAATGACTCTATTTTTTATTTTTATTAGTACAGCAGTCGTAGATTTGTCTCTTTGTGCTTCAAAATTCATGTGTATGTATGTATAATATGTCATCAAGGTTTATCAAGGATGGATGTAGGCATAAGGAAATGCAATAAAATATATTTTCAGATTTTCCACAGCTGTTTATTATTTTTTTTGGAATTTTCATATTTTTTTTACACGTACATTCAGATCATGATTTAAAACATTATATTCTCTCTATATGAGGGCAACGCCTCTACCGTTCACGGTAACAACTATATAATTTTAACATTAATAATTAACACATAAAGAACATTTATTGAATAGATATTTTAATGAATTACGTCTATAAAAAACAGGATCAATATACGCAATGATAAATAAAATTATACATTGAGAAATTCTTCTCGGAAAGTTCTTCTACTGACATCTTTTGCCGAGAAGAAATACTATTATAACATTTCCGTGTTATGCAGGTCAGTGAATGTTTTGATATTTTTTATTTATATATTATTATTTAATTTTATTTAAATGTGTGTAATTTTGCGATGGGAAAAAAATTGACACAAATTTATGCGTGTTACGTGACGATGATTGATGTTCACAAAATTGGTACTGATGTCTCATTCCGCACCGGCTTACATCATCGTCGAAAAAAATGTATATAAACGATCTATAATTAATTGTTTAGACGAACAAAAAAGTATCTCGATTTGCGCCGATTATATTTATTTAATCGCGTTGCAATTCGTCGCGAGTGATTCAACGAAGTGCACACATCCGAGTTTGCGAAACTTCACACGATCTTCGCACAGAACAATGGGCCTGCGTCCGGACATAGCCCATGATTTAAAAAAAAACGACGTTATGTAACGAAAATAAATATATTATATGCAGTATATTGATCCTGTACATTGAATAATCTTAAATATTAATATAATAAATATACACTAGTGACATATGACATTTGGAAATGGAATTTGTCATGATATCTTATAGATTACGTAATCAATTAAATTCTAAACACAATTACAAGGCGCATCGCATTAGAAAGTTATGTCAACGATCCACTTTTTTCAGAATGCATTTTTTTTGTTGCATCGATTATTAAATATTCAGACACGCCCTGATCACTAAAAATTTTTATATAACTATTAACCACGTAATCGGGAAACGTTCTCAACTTCTGTCCATTAAACACTACACATTATTTTAATAAAATCCTAGCACCGATAAGAATAAAATATCGATATACGATGAGCGTATGAAGATCTATTTTTTTTCATTATTTATTTATCAATTCAGCATTACATCGACAAAACGGTGATTCGCACAATTTCTGCACATGCGAAAACTGGTCACCGGAAGGCTTTCACCTTATTGCCATCTATGGACTTCCGTGAGATCTCGGTCGCAAGATTTAAGAAAAACAGTATTCAAACCACGCGATCGTTGATGTGTTAACGATCAACTTCATCACACGTCATCTATTAACTATTTACGCACGAACGACATCAACGACACAAATACACGAGAACACGACAACATCGATAATTTTAAACTAAATCTTATCAATGAAATACACGAATTATTATTTAATCACGATATATGAATTTAAAGTTTTATTTTGGGGTGATTTAATAGAGTCGTTTTGGAGCTATGAGTTTATGTCAGATCTAATTCATCTGAGTCACTTTCTTCGGGATCTCCTACCTTTGGCTCTTCTTGTGCTGGATCACCTTCCTCGGGATCTCCTAACTTTGGCACGTCTTCCTTCGGCTTATCTTGCATTGAATCTCCTTTTTCAGGATATCCATCCCCAGGATCAGTTTCCTCGGGATCTCCTGCCTTAGGACATTCTTCCTCAAGATCTCCTATCTTTGGCTCCTCTACTTTTTCCTCATCTTGCGGCGAATCTCCTTTCTCAAGAACTTCTTTCTTAAGATCTCCTTTCCCAGGATCTCCTACCTTTGGTTCGCCTTCCTTCTGCTCATCTTGCATTGGATCTCCTTTCTCAGGATCTCCTTCCCCAAGATCTTTTTTATTAGGATGTCCTGCCTTAGGATTTTTTTCCTCAAGATCTACTATCCTTGGCTCATCTACTTTCTCTTCATCTTGAGGTGAATCTCCTCTCTCAAGACCTTCTTTCTTAAAACCTCCTTCCTCAGGATCTCCTACCTTTGTCACGTCTTCCTTTGGCTTATCTTGCATAGGTTCTCCTTTCTCAGGATATCCATCCCCAGGATCTGTTTGCTCGGGATCTCCTGCCTTAGGATATTCTTCCTCAAGATCTCCTATACTTGGCTCATCTTGCAGTAAATCTCCTTTCTCAAGACCTTCTTGCTTAAGATCTCTTTCCACAGGATCTCCTAACTTTGACACGTCTTCCTTCTGCTCATCTTGCATTGGATCTCCTTTCTCAGAATCTCCTTCCCTAAGATCTGTTTCATTAGGATGTCCTGCCTTAGGATTTTTTTCCTCAAGATCTACTATCCTTGGCTCATCTACTTTCTCTTCATCTTGAGGTGAATCTCCTCTCTCAAGACCTTCTTTCTTAAAACCTCCTTCCTCAGGATCTCCTACCTTTGTCACGTCTTCCTTTGGCTTATCTTGCATAGGTTCTCCTTTCTCAGGATATCCATCCCCAGGATCTGTTTGCTCGGGATCTCCTGCCTTAGAATATTCTTCCTCAAGATCTCCTATATTTTGCTCATCTACTTTCTGCTCATTTTGCGGTGAATCTCCTCTCTCAAGACCTTCTTTCTTAAGATCTTCTTCTCCAGGATCTCCTACCTTTGACTTATCTTCCTTCTGCTCATCTTGCGTTGGATCTCCTTTCTTAAGATTTCCTTCCTTAGGAATTCCTTCTTTAGGATCTCCAACCTTTGGCTCGCCTTCCTTCTGCTCATCTTGCTTTGGATCTCCTTTTTTAGGATCTCCTTCCCCAAGATCTATTTCATCAGGATCTCCTGCCTTAGGATTTTTTTCCTCAAGATCTCCTATCTTTGGCTCATCTACTTTCTGCTCATTTTGCGGTGAATCTCCTCTCTCAAGACCTTCTTTCTTAAGATCTTCTTCTCCAGGATCTCCTACCTTTGACTTATCTTCCTTCTGCTCATCTTGCGTTGGATCTCCTTTCTTAAGATTTCCTTCCTTAGGAATTCCTTCTTTAGGATCTCCAACCTTTGGCTCTTCTTCCGTCGACTCTTCTTTTTTGGGTTCATCTTCCGTTGGCTCTTCATTCGTCGGCTCGGCATGTATAGTAACCGTTTCAGTGGTATCTTGTTGTACCCCAGTTGCGTCGTCTGAAGATGGTACCTCGGAACCATCTTCATTTTTCTCTTTAGGAGGATACGGTATATCCTCCTTCAACACCCACGTCAGTCGATCGAGGAAAGCCATGTTCTCTTTAATAAAAAAAATCACAAAGTTATTTTTCATCATCTGTATCGAGTGTCCATACTTATTGAATATGTACATATACATCATAAATATAACCACACACACATATAGCTTATAAATACACTATACGCGTGATTTCGTATATATTTTGTTGTCGAGCACAAACTTATAAACAAAATTATAAACTAAATCACACGCATTGTGATCTAAGTATGAGATGAAAATGTGACGAAAATGGATCCAGCGATGAGTTTGCGAACCGTGGTGAACCAGAAAATGAGAATCGTATATGTGTATTTATCTTACACGAATTTCATTCCGAGACCATCAAAATTCGCGTAGCTAGCTGGACTTGTGTGCATGAAGAGGCGCATCCTAATAGTAGTGAGATGATCAACAATTTTCTTTTTCAGATCCGACGCGGAAAATCTATCAATTATTTTTCTTCCGAAATTTAGTGAAACGTCGTTTTTTACTACAAAAAAAATCATAACTCTTTTATCAATCGATATATTAAACCCAAAATTTAATTAATTGTACATCGACGTTTACTTGATAGTTATAGCAAAAAAAAATATGTATATCTTATAGCAGGGGTCGCCAAACTTTAATTGAAATTGAAATTTTTATAATACACGGTTTGAACGTTTGACGTGGAATCCACGACCCCCGTCGGCAATGAGTTAATATATATTTAATATTTTTCAGTGTGGTCCGTATCGAGTCTGAATGTCATGAAATGTTCTACATGTATATACATAAAATGGATGAAAAGTGTCAAAGAGAAATGGCGCAGTGTTATAAATAATTTTAAAGTGATAGATGTTCAATCCCAATATTGATAAAGCGAGAAATACTCAGTCGCAAAGATTAGGCATCGTGTTAAAGTGAGAAAAAAAATGTTATTATTATAAAATGCGCGATTTCTTTTTGGTACATTGAATTTTACATAAGACGCTGCAATTTTTACATTTACATGGACATACATACGTACATAAATATATATATAAATCAGTCTGAAAAGGCGTATGTGTGTGGATACTTACTGATGTGAAGAATGTGTGAGCCATTGCAGTTGATGCAGTTGCACAGCATGGACAATAAGATGCAATGCAGGCATATGCAGCATCTTCTCAGCATGTCCGTCACGTCCATTTCATATTGTAAAATATTTTTCAGCGACGTGTCGACTGAAGCCCTGGGCGTTGTGCCCAACGCAGTGAACTTGCCCAGGTAAAACAACTCTAGTGATTCTACGCTTCTCGATTTGCGTATGCATTTATTTGAGCAACACACAGTGCGACGACACCATCCGAAATATCGCTTGTTATAGCTGGTGAGGCAACGCCTTAGTGGGTATCTAACGGCGTGCTCGTTCAACGTCTTGCAACGGTCGTCGTTGAGGATGTCGAGGACCAACTTGATCCGATACGGAGTGCCGTTGGGCCAATACGCCGCAAAGTAACTCGGCTCGAATCCCATTTGATAATCGGACAACGATATAATAGACTGCGATTTGCCGAAGAACCTCGGCATCTTCACCGGAATGGTGACCTTCTTCGGCTTTCTTGTTTCTCCCCTTTTTCTGTAATTGATTAGTTCAGCGAAACGTACTCGCCTAGGTGAGCTGTGACGTGACCCGCCGACGCTTGACGACCTGCCCCAGTTTAAAATCCCCGAAAAGATTTTAGTAATCCTCTCACCTTTTCCAGTGCTGGTGGAAGAGGTGGAGGATGTTCGGTATCTGGGTGTTGCGTTGGATGATGTTGCTTCCTCAATGGTGGAACTTACGCATTCCTTGAGGTCGATGTCGCCTGAACTGCTGTTTCTGCGCCATTTGCGTAAAAACTGAAATCTTGAACGTCTGTATCTGCGACCTTAAATAATAAAATAAGGTATAATACCAGCTAATTGCGTAGGTCATAAAATTCTCATATCACGCAATGAATGAGAAAATCATGACGAATCGATACGCGTCTCCTGAAAATTCATGTATTTTTAACTTCTATGGATAAAGAATAAAAAAAAATTGGATTAAATGCTTCTAAGGCAATTCTGCTCAATGTTTTTTTTCTGCGAACATTTAGGGAATTTTTCAAATTTAAAAATTAATAAAATCATCTGCGATTTTATATAATACGCACGCGTTTTCAGTTCGCAATTCATTTATGATAATTTGCGTGAAAAGAGTAATATATTTTTTTTAAAAAAATAGCTTTTAATACAAAACAAATTCTTAGCAAAACAAATTTTAAATGATACGCTCGCGTTTTGAACTCGCAACTCATGTACGAAGATTTTGGCAAAAATTCAGCAGCGTTAATTTTTTTTTTTATGTAATAAAGAAAATCATTGCATAATTTATAAAATTCTTAAATAAGCAAATTTTAAACGATACGCGCGCGTTTTAAACTCGCAATTCATGTTAGACGATTTTCTGAAAAATTCGGCAGTGTTCATTTTTGTCTTATTATTTATAAAAAATAGCGTTTCAGAAAAAAAATTATCATAAAATTAATAGATTTCTTAAATAAGCAAATTTTAAAAAATACGCTCGCGTTTTAAATTCGCAATTTATGTAAAACGATTTTTGAAAAAATTCGGCAGTGTTCATGTTTATCTTATTAATAATAAAAAATAGCGTTTCATAAAAAAATTATCGCAAAATTAATAAAATTCTTAAGCAGACAACTGTAAATGATACGCACGCATTTTAAACTCGCAATTTATGTAAGATGATTTCAGAAAAATATTAGCGGTATTAATTTTTAGCTTTTTATTTAACAAAAAAAATAGCGCTTTATAAAAAAATCATTGAAAAATTAATAAAATCCCTAAACGATACGTCCGCGTTTTAAACCCGAAATTCATGTATGACGATTTTCGACAAAATTCGGCAGTGTTAATTTTTGTCATATTATTTTTTAAAAAATAGCGTTTCATAAAAAAATTATCGCAAAATTAATAAAATTCTTAAATAAGAAAATTTACGCTTATTTATTTTAAAAATACGCTTGCGTTTTAGATTCGCAATTCACTTATGACAATTTTCGGAAAAATTCGGCAGTGTTCAATTTTATCATATTTTTTATAAAAAAATTGCGTTTCATAAAAAAATCATTGCTAAATTAATAAAATTCTTAAACAAACAAATTTTAAATGATACGCCCGCGTTTTAAATTCGCAATTCTTGTACGACGATTTTCGGAAAAATTCGGCAGTGTTTAATTTTATCATATTTTTTATAAAAAAATTGCGTTTCATAAAAAAATCATTGCTAAATTAATAACATTCTTAAACAAACAAATTTTAAATGATACGCATGCGTTTTAAATTCGCAATTTATGTACGACGATTTTCGGAAAAATTCGGCATTGTTCATTTTTTTCTTTTTATTTAACAAAAAAAATTGCGTTTCATAAAAAAATTATCGCAAAATTAATAAAATTCTTAGACCAACAAACTCTAAATGATACGCCCGCGTTTTAGACTCGCAATTCATGTACGACTATTTTCGAAAAAATTCGGCGGTGTTCATTTTTATCTTATTATTTATAAAAAAATCATTACAAAATTAATAAAATTCTTAAATAAGCAAATTTACGCTTATTTATTTTAAAAATACGCTTGCGTTTTAGATTCGCAATTTACTTATAACAATTTTTGGAAAAATTCGGCAGTGTTAAATTTTATCATATTTTTTATAAAAAAATTGCGTTTCATAAAAAAATCATTGCTAAATTAATAAAATTCTTAAACAAACAAATTTTAAATGATACGCCCGCGTTTTAAATTCGCAATTCTTGTACGACGATTTTCGGAAAAATTCGGCAGTGTTTAATTTTATCATATTTTTTATAAAAAAATTGCGTTTCATAAAAAAATCATTGCTAAATTAATAAAATTCTTAAACAAACAAATTTTAAATGATACGCCCGCGTTTTAAATTCGCAATTCTTGTACGACGATTTTCGGAAAAATTCGGCAGTGTTTAATTTTATCATATTTTTTATAAAAAAATTGCGTTTCATAAAAAAATCATTGCTAAATTAATAAAATTCTTAAACAAACAAATTTTAAATGATACGCCCGCGTTTTAAATTCGCAATTCTTGTACGACGATTTTCGGAAAAATTCGGCAGTGTTCATTTTTATCCTATGATTTATAAAAAATAGCGTTTTATAAAAAAATCATCGCAAAATTAATAAAATCATCTGTGATTTTATATAATACGCACGCGTTTTCAATTCGCAATTCTTGTAGGAAGATTTTCGGAAAAATTTGGCAGTGTTAATTTTTACCTTATTATTTATAAAAAAAATAGCGTTTCATAAAAAAAATATCGCATAATTTATAAAATTCTTAAATAAGCAAAATTTAATCGACACGCGCGCGTTTTAAACTAGTAATTCATGTAAGACGATTTTCGGAAAAATTCGGCATTGGTATTTTTTACCTTATTATTTAACAAAAAAATAGCGCTTTATAAAAAAATCGTCGCAAAATTAATTATATTTTAAAAAATACGCTCGCGTTTTAAATTCGCAATTCACGTACGACGATTTTCGCGAATATTGGGCAAAGTAATATATTTTCTTTATATTATTCAAAAAAATTGCGTTTAATAAAAAAGTTAATAAATTTTTTAAACAAACAAATTGTAAAGGAAACGCCCGCGTTGTAAATTCGCAATTCGTGTACGACGACTTTCGGAAAAATTCGGCAGTGTTCATTTTTATTTTGTTATTTAACAAAAAAAATAGCAGTTTATAAAAAAGTCATCGCAAAATATTTAAACCAACAAATTATAAATGATAAGCCCGCGTTTTAAGTGCGATTTTCAGAAAAATTCGGCAGTGTTCATTTTCATCTATTATTTATAAAAAATAGCGTTTCATAAAAAAAATCATTGCAAAATTAATAAAATTCTAAAACAAACAAATTTTAAACGATACGCCCGCTTTTAAAATTCGCAAAAATGATTTCCGCAAAAAAAGCCGCAGTATTAATTTTTATCATATTATTTTTAATAACATAGCGTTTAATAAATAAAAAAACATCCCGTACATATAAATTAAAAAAATATTCTAACAAAGTCGCTGAAAAAAAAACATTCATAATAAATGACAATACATATGCATACATTTTTTTTATTGCTAGGACTAACCTGGTCGGCCGATGGGTGAACCTTCGGAGACAGCTTCGACTTCAATACGGGCTGATACTCCGCACGCTGACTCGGAGGCATCTTCAGAAGCGGCCACGATTGCATCTTCGGACGTGTCCTCGGACTCAGCGATTGGCGCCTTGGGTTCATCTTGAGCACTGTTTACGTCTGCGGGGATCGCTGCGATTTCCTCAGTAGCATCCGAAAACCCAAAGTTAACGCAACCCTGCAATTCAATGGACCGATCCTTACCATAAATTCCAATCACATAATGAGACGAATTCGAAACAGCCACCATACCTCTGCATTTGCCTGAGCGTCGAGGTCATCAGCTGATTCATCTCGTCGAGGTCCGAGGCCACAGGCACCACCACACTTTTGTGGTAGGCCTCTAACCCACTCTCTGACATATTTGCGGACCTCCATCCCCAGAGGGGGGAGGTGGTCCGAGACCACCGATACTCGCCCCAGAAGGAGCCCGAATGACGCTTGCAACAGGTGCAGGAGTGCAGCTCGGCTGGACGCATCCTGCGCAGTTGCAACCCCAGCGGGCTCGCTTCAGCTGAAACGCATCATAACTCCATTTAAATGCAATTAATATTTTATTAAACCGCATAAAACCAAGTAAATGACTACATTTAACAAAAAAACGACATCACAAATTAAACACACCTAGATTATGTTTAAATAATCGATTTTGTAATGGCATTTCAGCTCGGAATATATTTTTATATAATATGAGGTTATAACTCTAGGGTTGTTATAAGGTTCGCACGACGTAATCATTTATTTTCAGTCCGATTTTTCTTTATATACCTGAAAAAATATATTTTCATAAAATTCATTGTTGATTTCAAAACGAAAATACCTTCTTTAAGATTTTATTTTCTTAAGCTTAATGAAATTAAACTCTAAATATATTCATAATTAAGCAATATTTATGTGGAAACATGCAGAGTTTTCAGTGCCTATATTTAATAATCAATATTAATTTAGTCGACTTCAAAGTAATCCTCATCAGACACATCATAGAATCGTGCCAGCGCCCTCTTTCGATACACTCGTCTCTTGATTTACGTGGGTTTTGACGCACATTTTAAATAACAAGCTCCGCTAAAAATGACGTATACCATATTTTTACACGAATTATTTGTTATAAGAAAAAAAGTAATACGATTTTTTTTGTTGTGGAGTTTTTACAGCAGTTTGTCGTCTATCTATCGAGACTTAAAACTTCCAGAGTGCCATAAAAAGCTTACCATACCTTATTTAAAAAACATAACCTAACCTACCCTTAAAAAAAAGATTTAAAAATTTAAAAATGGCGATCTGAGAAAAATCCGAAAAGTTCTCGACTGTCTCAGATCAATAGTGCGATAGCATTTGATAAAAAAATATAGAAAAGGCTGAAATAGCGCTGAAACAATGGATAACCATCTGTTCGTCGCTCTTGTATGAGAGTGATCAATATAAAAGTGGGTTCTGTACAGTTTATCAGTATCAGTTAGTATCATTTTAACCCTCGATTAATTATAAACCTTAAAAAGGCTACTTCTTTGTGTTAGATGGGATATAATTTATCTATAATTCATTATCAATTATTTAAACCTGAACAAACAGTTACAGCTGAAGTCAATTGTGCCCCATTATAAAGATTGAAGGCGAATCTCTTCAGCGATCAGATTTTGTGAGTCAATAACCAAAGACCTAAGAATGACAAAGGAAAAAATCAGGGAGTTGGATTTTGAAGTTCTATAGCAGCCAACTAATTTAGCATATACACTAGGGTGTCATAAATAAATAGACGCGCGAAAAAAAACCGGTTCTCTGACGGCACCCCGACTTTAGCGCGCGAGACTCTAGCGCGCCGATGTTAGCGCGCAGACGTTAGCGCGCAGTACAACCCCGACTTTAGCGCGCCGACGTTAGCGCGAAAAATAATTTAATTTTGTATTGTTGAGGGCTGATTTAAAAAAAATAACCTACCTAAGATAACCTTTAATCTTTCTTATTCTTTTACCGTTTATTTTTCGATTGCAACAAATCATGCATTGTCTGCATAAATTTGATTTTTTTTCTGATGGCGAATTAGGATAAATCGATAGGATCCAGGCGAAATTATAAGTGGGTTTATTGTATCCTTTCTTTGCAATGTATTATGAATGCATTCCAAATAATTTTATCCAAAATATGGAGAAATATCTATATACAATATTTTATAATTTATTAACACTTTTAATTCTAACTTATAATGTTATTCCAACTTATATAATATAACTGTTTTTTTGTATGTATATAAGAAAATATAACACATTTCACGAATATATTAAATTAATATATGTTTATATAAAAATAATAATTTGCGCGCTAACGTCGACGCGCTAAAGTCGGCGCGCTAACGTCGGGTCAGCTCTCTGACTTCAATTGAGCCTGACGACTCTCACTTCAACATTGCAGGCTTCGGAAAAATTGATTCAGGCAGTCAGGACCCTCTAAATAGTTACAATAATATCACTCAAATTAAATATACTCTTCAACTGTAAATCGAACGATTGTCCAGTTAAAGAGAATTGGAAAAAAAAATATTTCTCAAAGATTAGATAAAAAAAAAAAACGATTTCTAGTGTGAGCAGTAGATGGTGACCCAAAAAAATCTATAGATCAGGTCAAACAGATAATGGATATCTTCCAAAGAACATTGCAAAGGCATCTATATATTGCTGGGTTTTAAATAAGAATTACAACAAAAAAAAACAAATATAAGTGAAGACTTTTAAAAACCCGTATTTTATACCTGGAGAAAAATTAGTACTGCCATTTTATAGTGTACGAGTATTGGCGTAAAGGCATTCTGCAGACCAAATAAAGAATTATTTTTTCCAAAGAATATGTGTGATAGTTCGACTTTGCAATTATCCATGATGAAAGATCTGAATTATTATGATAGAATTTTAATTTCCGTAAATCCTTTGCTGTTTTAGAAGATACTTGTTTGACAACACAATTGAAAAAAATCTATTCACGTATATGGAAGATGAAGCTCCTCGTCATAAGTCCAGGAAACAACTTCCTGGAAAGACGATCAACGTCTCCATATTTAGCGATGATCTTCATATATAAACCCAATAAAAAACCCTAGAAAAACAAGATTTAAAACACTTTTAGACTAGAAAAAAGGAACTACTAATTATTGATTACAAAAAAAATCTAACTTATTAAAATTACTTATTTTTTGTTATTATTATATTATTTATAATATCAAGTGTCTTCAAAACACTAATTAATTTTGTAGAAGACGTAAAAAACCTTAGGAATTTTACAATAGAGGAATCAAAAAATTATCTGAACTGTGGAGATTATTTATTTATTTATTTATTTAAAGACAATGCGTGATTGGCATTACAAAATGACCCAGTTCCCCATTATAGAGATCAATGGAAATCAACTCCATTTTCCATTTTAAAAATATTTTCATTGCTTTCTTATTTGCCTAATATTAATATGCATGTTCATTAGCAAAAAAGGGCATTTTTATTTTCATCAGAATAGCAACAAAATAACGCAGGAGCCTATTTCCGACGAATACGGCGGCCAATAAATCATCACATGATGTAAATATTTAACCCTTTCAGTGCGGGGCGCATGACGTACATGCGCATACAAATCGTGTCCAGGGTGCGGCCGCATGTCGTACATGCGCGAGATTCTTTAAAACTTTAACTAGTCGTTACATGTAAACTAGACCGAGTTAAGTGATGGTATTTGTTTTAAAAATTAGCTAATAAACACAGCTATCAATAAATATACAACATATCACAAGAAATTTATAGGAACCATGTAATATGTAAATATGAATAGTAACGATTCAAATCGCGCGTGGTGTCTCATTCAATTCTCCGCAGTAGTATCGGTGACGTATCTCGGCTCAGGGGTTGTTAAGGGTGTTCCATGTACATTATGTTCCACATACACGGGTACGGATGTAATGGTTTAAGAAAATTGCATTTCGCATTTTTGATTTTGATACGGATTCCCATTTTTTTCTCACTTATCTCTGTTTGAGCAAATGATATTTTGTTCGATTTATTATTACGAAAATAAAGCGAATCGAGTTTATTTTTTTGGTTGAGATGGAAGAACATATCCTAATCAACATGTTTGCATAAATCTCGTATAGGAAAATGGTCTAATATAGTGAATACCGTTACCTCGCCAAAAAAATAATTTGGTCCAAAACGCGCCGCACTCAGATGCAGAATCGTGTTTAGACCCGCCGCATTGAAAGGGTTAAGTAATAATTGTCGAGTATTTTTGACAGCCAATAAATAACATTTTGGAGGATTTTGCAAGAATAAAACAAATATCTCTATTAATAATATAATATTTATTTGTACACATATATATTATATTAATTTAAATAAAATATCTTTCAGGCGATATTTTTCCATATCTTTGCTGTACGATCCATTTGTTTTTCAATATAGTTATTTAACATTTTTCAGAACACTATTCGGCGACATTGTTTCATGAATATCTGAAGAGCGAGAAAACCATTCCTTGAATCAAATTGAGTATTATTAATATTTTGCTTCGCATTTGATAAACAATTCTGCAGAAAATGCTTTGCATAAATAGCTTTAGTTTATTTAAATAAATAACGTATTTTTTTATGGTTTTTAATATTAATTATTCATTTTAGTAAGCTTTTTTTATGTTAATCGGACATCAGAATTAAAATAAATAAATTATAATTACATATAAACATATAATAGCCGTTTCAGATTATACAACAATAATTTTCTATTGTTTTCCACGAAATAAAATAATAAAATACGATTTTATAAAGAAAATCGCAAACTGTATATGATCCGGTCTGAAACATTTTCCGAGCATATTTTATTTTTATATTTTTAATACAGCTTTATCCTAATCGCTTGATTATGTTAATTTTATCTTAAATTTGTATTTTTTATAATAAAATATTTAAATAGATTTTACTACTGAATAATAGATGCTGACACTAAAATTACATCGAGCATAGAATCAAACCAATGCATAACATTTTATCAAAAATAAATAATAGATGTCTCATTATATATTGAAAACAGTCATAAATAATAATTAAAAATAGCTATAATATTTATCAATATAAGTAATAAATACAACGACATCTATACAATAATATTCATATGATTATTAACATTCAACACTGTTTTAGAACGATTCATAATTAGAATAATAAATAATAATTGCTTAAATTTATTTATTATATATATTAATTATGTATATTTTTTACATGAAATGATCACACGTTTTCATTATCAGATACAACACTTATCTTATTGATGTTCGCTCTCGGGCAGAGACTGGATCGTAATTTCTATCACGTACAGTACATTTGGTTTGGTTTCTAACGTCTTTAAGTGTATACGTGACTCCTTAACCACCGTGTATCTATCTATCTCAGTGATAGATACTTATCTTCATTGAATTATAGAACACTTTTATCTAAACATCGCCGAAAATAATAAATCAAAATTTATTAAATATTAAAAATAAACATTATTTATTATATAAAATATATTTAAAATAATATAAAAGCGTTCATAAGTAATAAAATAATAAATATAATAGCTGAACAAAATATACAATAAGTATTGATCTTTTTTTTATATTGAAACCCTGCAAATGACCCATAGCCCTCAAGGGAGTATCGACCAGATGTGAATAGTAATATTATGAAATTACTATATCGTGTCCCAAATATTTATTCCTAATGCCTCAATCCTAAATAATAATTTACGATCATCGATTTAAATAAATATTGAAAATTGATTCATGGCCTAAATAAAATATAGAATCGTGTCAATGTCCCATTAGGCTTTTAACGACATATGAGGATAATTATCTATAATTTTATTATTCATATATATTTATTTGGTAATAAAATTCGTTTTGAAATAATAAATAACATATACAATCGATATTTATTTGGGTTTCAACCGTATTATTGCAACAAACTTAGATTAAATATAATAATCAAGAAGGGAAAAATCAGGTCATTAATACATATACAGCAAACCCTCCTATAACGCTCTCTGCTATACTGCCATACACTTTTATAGCGTTCCCTCCTAGAACGTAGATTTTCAAGGTCAAATTACATATTTACTACTCATTATATAATACGTCGTCGAAATAACAAATAGGGTTAATGCCGTTTGGTTGTCAATGAAAAATAACATGTGACATTGAACAAGGTCATATCAAATATATGAATAAAAAATAAATAAAAAATTTCTATTCTCAATTTTTGTATGGGTGCCTTGGCTTTTATAACACGGGCTTCTATAACGTGGTCGCGATTTCTTCATTATAATAATAAAGCTACTTAGTGACTTACCTATCGTGTTTCCTTAAAAATAATACCTTTAAGAAATTTTATTACGAAATTCGATTTATTTTAAGTTGTCTGATTTTTTTCTACTATATTTAATGTTACAGATATTCTAAAATATAATGCTAGGGCTTATTTTCAGATTAGATTATATTATTAGTATTAATTATGTCGAAAATATTAAAACTAACTTTTATAATTAATTTATCAAAATTATTATCATGATGTAATATATTGCATTAATTTCATAAATAGACAACCTTTCTGTAGCGTTCTCTGCTATAGAGTAGCGTGTGTGGCAAACCCTTCTATAGCGCTTTCTTTTAGATCGCTGTTTTCTACAACACTCTGAATATTCAATTTCTAATTACATATTTGGTATTATTCATTTATAAGAATGGTTCCTATACTGGAGTCTCTATATTAGCGCTATAGGAGGGTTGACTGCATATGTAATTAATATATTTAAAAAAAATCTGCGGTAAATTAGAGGTTGGAATATCCTAAATCAGTGATGGCTATTTATTTTCTAATACAGTAAACCCCTCTATAGTGCTCCCTGCTATAATGCAGTTTTTAATAACAAGTTCGACAGTCCTTCCTATTCTGCTTCTTCCTAGAATGTAACTTTTCGAGGTCTTGCAATGAAAAGCTCTCTTCTTAAATTTTGTATGAGTGCCTTTGGTTTCTATAACGCGGGTTCTCATATTAACATCTTAAATTAACTAATCTTGTCTATAATGCAATAAAGAGGAAAGACTCGTTTAAAAAAAACGCATACCAAGACGGTTTGAGTCCCTGCGGTATGAACACAAAAGGAAACCACTCACGTCACGTATGAGACTCGGGTTCTTTTGGCTTCGACTACCATTGAGAGTCTGGTAAGGCCCATATGCTCAGCTAGTGAGTGTCTCGTGGATGGCAAACGATGATGTTGAGATTATGGGCAGACAATACGACAGACCCGTATTGTCCTCAACTGGATCGTTTGAAAGAGGCTCTGACTTTAAAAATACCAGCCCTTGTAAATCGAGGTATGGTATATATCCACCAAGACCTTGCCTTGAAAGACTATAATCTTTTTAGATCCCTGCAAGATTTTTAAAGCTAAAATCAATATAAATACTAAACGGATATTAAAAACGACCTCGATTTATTTATTGCTTCAAAAAGTTATTGTTTTTTTAATTAAATATCAAAAAACCTTGACCGAAGTTATGCAGGTGTTAAGGGACGCTCGACGATAGTACCAATTATAAAAAAAGGTATCCCACCGCTGCCACCAATTTTAAAGACGCGCAGGCTTGGCACCGATTTTTAAAGCATGGGCATCCAACCTCTGACATCGAAACAATCGATCGTCCTGTAGTTGACGATCGCTTGCTACGATCGGATTACACTTTTTGTTTATTGAAAAAATACAGGTGTCGTCAATTCGATGATGGAGGTAGAAGTACATCACGGAGATATGCTTGGCTGGGCCTAAATGGGTCCTGTATGGTCCTGTGAGTCACGTAACATGTGACGCAATCAAAACGTCACTGGAATTTCGGCGCGAACTGTTTCCCGCGCAAAACGTTCCATGACATACTTTCCATAAGGAAGTATAAGGGTTCAATTCCATCAAATAAATTATCTGACTCCAAAATGATATATAGATTAACCTAGGCGTGCCGATGGGGTCTATTTGGGACCCCAAGATTTTGTCACAATTTTTTTGTATTTGTCTAAAAATGTGTAAAGAATAAATATAAATAATCATTGACCTTCATTGTCCGCAATTGCGAAAAAAATAATAAAAACAGCAATATTGTTTTCCATAAGCACGGGAGCGATGTTTTTTATCGCTCCGCGTCGCATTAATCAGAAAAAAAAACATAATTAGATCGATATTTTGAATTTTTCTACTAATATATATGACGAAGAACGATTTTTATTGATAGAATAATACATTTTTTCAAAAATGTCAAGGTATTGTCGAAGAATTTATCAATTCTTGACGTATTTTCATACAAAATATACCCCATCGGTTTGCGGCGTTGGTTTCGAGCTGTCCGGTTCAAGATGTCCGATATGATGAAGGGTTTGGCTTCTCCGATGTAGTCTCATGGCGAAGAAGGTCTTCGGGGGCGTAAGTACCAGGGGCGCGTCGTCCATATGGCCAGATTGTGCGGTGCACACAGGCGCCGGAAGATTAAGCGGCACCACTAGAGGTAATCCTTTTTCATAAATGTTTTTTTATTGTTAAGGGATTCAAGTTAAAGCAGTAGAAGTTCTGCACAGAGGTGGCGGCCACTGTCAGCTCTCCACTTGTAAGTCAGATGACGTGTCAGATCCTTCATCGTTGAGAGTGTGCAACCGACGATCAGGGTCAGAACTTTCGTCTACAGAAGAACCTAAAAAGAGTTCCGGATAGCTTCGGCTCTGGGTGAAGTTCAGGTTTCAGGTTTCTTGGTTGCCATTCGTCTGCGTCTTGACAACGTTTTATTCATGTTTTTGTCATGGTTTGCACAATACGATTTTCCTGGAATTGTTTGTAGTTAAATCCTCTTTATTATTTATTATAGTTTGTAATATATTTCCAGTTGCACTAACTTGTTTGATTATTTATGCGCTGCTTACTCGGCGTCTAGGGTGGGGAGCTGTTGTTTGTTGTTTTTGTATGCGTTGCACTATACGATATATATGGAAACATAAGTGCATTATCAGGTTTATTATAATTTCAATCCAACTGAAATAATAATCAAATTAGCCAGTGTCGTGGTTTGACACTGGGGGGGAATATTAGTATGAGAGACTCATACTCCTTGCATTTTTAGAATTTTTATCGAATCTTTATATGGATGGTGCTTTGGAATCTTTATGTTATGCTATCCATTCATCGTAATCAAATAAATAAATAATTAACAAGTTTTATTTATAATTAACAATAATTAGCAAGTCACTGGATATTGTGATTCGAGTCGATGTTATCTAAAACGTTTGATAAAGTCAGTAAAAAGTAGGTGACATACGACTCCATAACGTCGTATGCTTACAATACACTTTTCGGAATTCCGCGGGGATCAAATTTCGTAGCTTTATTGTTTATTTTATTTATAAATGATATTCATCGGATCCTTAATTCTGAAAATTCTCACTTTTCACAGACGCGTAATAAATTCAGCTTGGCCAATTATGTGAATATATGTGATATATAATAATATCGCCGTTTCGTTGATCTTTTATATGAGATTTTAATTTTTGGACTATTTTTATGTTATGTTGAATTTTTCTATTGTAAATTAACCGTTTAAACGCCAGGGCGTGCAGGCACGCGAAACCGGCTAACCAACAGCGCCAAGGCAAACGCTACTACGAATTTATTTATAAATAAATGTAATATGTTTAAATTAAAATAAATGCAGAGACATATTTTGAAGGCAGTGTGATTGTTAGAATATCGATATGTTAAGCCGTTTTATTTTATTTGAAGTTTATACGGCGTACGGTAAAAGTCCATATATATTTTTGTTCATAGGCCTTTCATAAACGACATGAATTATTTTGGACTGTAGACCATGGACAGCCAATCTTGGTCAATAACTCTTCGATAGTTTGACTAGGATCTGACTTTACCATAGATTTCAGGACGTGATCAGTTAATTTTTGAGGTCGTTCTTTTCAAACAGTGTTCTTGAAGTCCTTATTTCCAATTTTTAATTTTTATACCATCGATGACGCTTTAATTTAAGTTCACCATTAGTATTTTTGATAACTTATGTGACTGAGTTTCTTTGATCGAACAAAATTATAAATCAAAGGCGAAAAAAAAAACGTAAGTGTTTACTAGACCACGTCTCAAAATAAACTGAACTAAAAAATGTTAAAAAAAAATGTTTTTCGTTCCCTTAATGATAACGTTTTCGACGAATACGAAGTCGAAATCTTTTCGATATCCAACAATGATATAAAAAACCAATATGACAAGCAATGTCAAAACACTTCAAGGGCAAGTGTACTGTAAAAATACTGTAATAATAGAACTGAATTATTTCGGTTATCGATGTGATGGATAGATGGTATAACAGAAAGTTTCCAAATCGCCGTTCACACATATAAAGATTCGATAAAGATTCTAAAGATGCAAGGGGGATGAGTTTCTCATACTAATATTCTCAGTGTCAAACCACGACACTGGTTAATTTTAATACTATTTCAGTTGGATTGAATTTAATATTATTTTTACATTGGATAGATTTAATTAAATAAATTAATTCCAACGCCCCAAATTAAATATATACATATTTTATAAACATGTGGAGGTAACTCTCTTCTCTAAGGTCTCTTCCGCTTGCATACTACCTATTGTTATAAAGAATTCCGTCGGACACCTATCCGAGTACTAACTTAGCTCAGTCACGGTTAACTCACACTATCGAAATAATATGTATGTTACCTACAAGCCATAACAATGGTTAATTTAAATAACAGTTTGTAAATTAAAAGGAGTTTGGATGGAATTTGAATTTTAGGCATTTAATTAATAAAATTATAAAAGGACATTTTTCAGTTATAGTAATTATAAAACGAGCTATTTTTTAGTAAATACAAATTAGACTAGATCTACGAGGTGTGCTAAACTAAATCCAAAATTAATATTGTATTATTACAAACTCTGCGAACAATTTGAGTTTCATGAGACAATAGTTTTAAATTATTTGAATATGTTAATTTCTAAAATAGATATATTGTAGTTATAATAGTTTAGTCCGATTCACCGAAGCAGTAAATATATACATTCCGTGATTCGATCGTCTATTTCTAGCCTCTTTAGCCCCGCAATATCCATTCATCGGTCAGTGATTCGTCTGAATTATTAATACGTTTCATTTATTAACGAAAATTACTCAGAATTTACAGTAACGAAGCTATAATTATTGGATAAAACGTTCGTGCCCCTACAAAATTCGTTTATAATGACCGCTCTTGGTAATGTAAACGGTTCCGTGGAACCGACGACTCATCGCCTCGTCCCTTCCGGGGACCGGCGGCGAATGGTTGCGGAGCCAATTACTGCATCTGGTAGCTGCATCCCCGATCCATTATCTGTGTCCGTCGGTTAATTACCCAGTTGGTCGGATAACATCATCAATTATCGGCCGTAACGGGGGGGTTGTACCGTGTCTTAATTAGGGAACCTTTGAAGTTTAAGGCTGTCGAATGTGTCGGGCCGGGGCCAATTGAATTAGTCGGCCCCGTCCCCGGGATAAAAGTGATGGGCCACGTGAGACCCTGGCCCAGGACTAATCGATCCATGTGACAGGGATGAGCTCACCTGTTGATGTGAATGATGTGGCCATTATCGCCTCTCCGTCTCATGGAGCTGACGGCTTCCCTGGTGCAGATGCTCAGGGCCAGGACGTTTGTCTCCAACACGGCTCGCCAATCGGCCGTTGAGCCACCTGGAATTAAATATCACATTTAAATTAATTTATATAATTATTATTAAAAAAAAAGTAAAACAATCTGGCAAGGTTTAAGTAATTTCTAATGAATTATTCCTATAAAATCCCACTTAACACATTGCCTACGGGGCGTATTGCGGTCAAACTTGCGCTGGGGCGGGGCCCATTCGCCGAAATATGGTGAAACGTCATCTTTTACAAAAAAAATCATTACTCTTTTATTAATCAAAATATTAGGCCGAAAATTTAATTATTTTAACTTCAACATTTGCTGAATAGTTCTTGTAAAAAAAAAATTTATATCCCACAGCAGGAATCATCAAACAATTTTTTTTTATAAAACATGGTTTGAAAATGGACTTTCGAATGGTAAATTTTAAATATTTATATCGAATGTTTTTGCTTTTAAAATTTTAAGGTCATTAGCCCTTGGGTCGCTGGACAGGCCATAATTC